>BSBK01011156.1:337500-362500 GCA_027943335.1 Chamaecyparis obtusa
AAAAGGTCCTACGACCCCTTAAGACACACTTGAGCATTCCACTATGTCAAAAGGGGTCATTGGGACTCCCTAGGGGTCCCAGTATGCCTTATCACGCGTTAGAATCCATAGAGAGTCCCCATGAACCCTTTTGACACATTGCAATGTTGTAGTGTGTCTTAAGGGGTTTTAAGACCCCTTAAGACCACAATTGAGCATTCAATGTGTCAAAAGGGATCATGGGAACACCCTAGGTGTTCTAATGCATGATAAGGCGTACTAGACCCCTAGGCAGTCCCCATGACCCCTTTTGACACATTAGAATGTTCAAGTGTGTCTTAAGGGGTATTAGGACCCCTTAAGACACACTTGAGCTTTTAATGCATCAAAAGGGGTCATGGGGACTCCCTAGGTGTCCTAATGCGCCTTATCATGCATTAGGACATCCAGGGAGTCCCCATGACCCCTTTTGATGCATTAGAACGCTCAAGTGTGTCTTAAGGGGTCCTAATACCCCTAAAGACACACTTGAACATACCAATGTGTCCAAAAGGGGTCATGGAGACTCTCCGGGGGTCCTAACGGTGTGATAAGGCGTACTAGGACCCCCTAGGGAGTCCCCATGACCCCTTTTGACACATTAGAATGCTCAAGTGTGTCTTAAGGGATCCTAATACCACTTAAGACACACTTGAGCATTCTAATATGTCAAAAGGGGTTATGGGGACTCCCTAGGGGTACTAGTACACCTTATCATGCATTAGGGCACCTAGAGAGTCCTCGGTATGTGCAGGATCATGAGGGGCCAAACTATGCCCTTAAGTGGCAATGAAAAATCAGACAATCAGGATTAGTCAACTTGGCATGAAAAAATGAACTAGTTATCAACCTAATATCAAAAAATTGTAAGAATATAATTTGTAGGAAATTGAATTTAGTTTCTAAACTACTAAGCCTTTTCTGAAAAAAAATTAATATGATTGGTAAAAAGTATAGATTGCAATGCAGCACTACAAACATTTTAGCAAAAAAATAAGAAGTATGTGTATGTCTGACCACCCTAATCAAAAGTAAATGATAATATTTTTTTATAATATTCTATATATAAGTAGTTGACTCATGCCTGGATGTGACGCATATTTTTTGGTATTTTTATTCCAAACAGATAATTAATTATGATTTTTTTGCTACAAGCGCTTTCAGAATTTAAAAACTCTCGTGTCTGACCACCTTAACTCATTGAAAACTTATCATAATTCAATTTTTTTTAATTTTTTCTTATACTAGATGAAGCATAGAATGTGACACATCTTTCGGATTTCAAAATGTTATACGGTTTGAAAGTTATAGCTATTTTTCCATCAGTACATCAATCAGGACTTTAGACGTAAGTGAACTAGAAAATAACTAATAAATACTTAACGAATTCAAAATTTGACAACACTTATATCAATGGAAAGATGACAATCATCTGAAGAAACCCTTTTCATTTTATCAAAATCGGGTGGAAAAAAAGTTGTCAACCTAATGGTCGAAGTGTTGACATAAGAAAAATAGAGAAAAAACATATTTTTTGCACACCTTCAGCGTTGACCATGGAGCTTTGGTTTCCAAAGCTATTACCCAATTTTGCTTTAATTTCAAATTTGAAAAGTTTCCCCCTCCCACTCTTTTTTTATTTCCCTTTAATTTTGATGTTTTTTTTCTTTCACCCTGACAATGAATAATTTATATATTTTATATTTATGTTTTATATTTTATGTTTTATATTTTATATTATATAGTATATATATTATATATTATTTATTTATATTATATATTCGATAATATCAATTTAAACGGCCTAAGTATATAGTCTGTTCAGATTTATATTAAATGCAATATTTTTATATTATAATATAAATGTTACATAATATATATATGTATATATTATAAATTATATATTAAATATTGTTGTGTATATAATATAATAAAATATAATATAATGTCTAATATATATAATATATTAAATGAATAGGACATTAATATATTGTATATTTGATAATATATATTAAATGTAATATCTAATATATCTTATAATATATATTATATATTTAGTTTATTAAATATTGTATTTTTTCAAATATTTTATATATTATTTTAATATTTAATTTAAGTTATAACAGATCCTCTCATGAGACAACAGGTTGAATCGGGGTCGCTAGACGTCTTAAGGGGTAATTAGGGTTTGTGAGGCAACTTCAGATGTACAGTGACCATTTGGAAGGCAATAGGGCATGTTCGAGTACCAATGTACCAAATTTTAATGACTTTTTCCTAGTCCAACTCGAAAAGGGTCCATGGGGTGCTCTCAGGAGACCACATGTCCAATCAGTGTCGCTAGGCGTCTTAAGGGGTCATTAGGGCTCGTGAGACAACCTTTGATGCACGGTGACCATTTCAAATGCATTAGGACATGTCAAAGGACCTAACTCCACAATTTAGATGAATTTTGATTAGTCAAACTCGAAAATGGTCCATGGGGTGCTCTTGGGAGACCATTGTGCGATTCGAGGTCGATAGGTGACTTAAGGGGTCATCGGGGTTCCAAATGAAACTTTCGATGAACGGTGATCCTTTGGAACACATTAGGACATATCAGATGACCTACATACCAAATTTGGATAAATTTTGCATAGTAGAACTTGAAAGGGGTCCATGGGTGCTCTCGGGAGACCACATGTCGAATCGGGGTCGGTACTTGCCTGTTAAGAGGTCATTAGGGTTCCAAATGAAACTTTGATGGAATGGTCACCCTTTGGAACACACTAGGATATGTCATAGGACCTATGTACCAAATTTGGATGACTTTTTCCTAGTAAAACTCAAAAGGGGTCCATGGTGTGCTCTCGGGAGACCACATGTCAAAATGGGGTCGGTAGGCCTATTAAGGGGTCATTAGGGTTCCAAATAAAACTCTTATGTAATGGTGACCCTTTGGAATGCATTAGGACATGTCATAGGACCTACGTACCAAATTTAGATGACTTTTTCCTATTAGAACTCGAAAGGGGTCCATGGGGTGCTCTCGGGAGACCCTCATGTCGAATCGGGGTTGGTAGTCCTGTTAAGGGGGCATTAGGGTTTGAAATGAAACTTTGATGGAACGGTGACCCTTTGGAATGCATTAGGACATGTAAGAGGACCTAATTCCATGATTCATATGATTTTTTCCAACATAACTCGAAAGGGGTCCATGGGTTGCTCTCGGGAGACCTCATGTCGAATCGGGGTCGGTAGGCCTGTTAAGGGTTCATTGGGGTTACAAATAAAACTTTGATGGAACGGTGACCCTTTGGAATGCATTAGAACATGTCATAGGAACTACGTACCAAATTTGGATGACTTTTGCCTAGTAGAACTCGAAAGGGGTCCATGGGGTGCTCTCGGGAGACCACATGTCGAATCGGGGTGGATTGGCCTGTTAAGGGGTCATTAGGGGTTCGAAATGCAACTTCAATGGAATAGTGACCCTTTGGAATGTATTAGGACATGTCATAGGACCTACATACCAAATTTGGATGACTTTTTCCTAGTAGAACTCGAAAGGGGTCCACGGGGTGCTCTCGAGAGACCTCATGTCGAATCAGGGTCGGTAGGCCTATTATGGGGTCATTAGGGTTCCAAATGAAACTTCGATGGAATGGTGAGCCTTTGAAACACATTAGGACATATCATATGACCTATGCACAAAATTTGGATGACTTTTCCCTAGTAGAACTTGAAAGGGGTCCATGGGGTGCTCTCGGAAGACCTCATGTCAAATTGGGGTCGGTAGGCCTATTAAGGGGTCATTATGGTTCAAAATGAAATTTCAATGGAATGGTGACCCTTTGGAATGCATTAGGACATGTTAGAGGACCTATGTACCAAATTTGGATGGCTTTTTCCAAGTATAACTCAAAAGTGGTCTATGGGGTGCTCTCGGGAGACCACATGTCGAAACGGGGTCGGTAGGCCTATTAAAGGGTCATTAGGGTTCCAAATGCAATTTTGATGGAATGGTGACCATTTGGAATGCATTATGACATGTCACAGGACCTATGTACCAAATTTGAACTAATTTTTCCCAGTATAACTCGAAAGGGGTCCATGGGGTGCTCTCGGGAGACCTCATGTCGAATCGAGGTTGGTAGGCCTGTTAAGGGGTCATAGGGTTCCAAATGCAACTTTGATAGAAAAATGACCCTTTGGAATACATTAGGACATGTCAAAGGACCTACGTACCAAATTTGGATGACGTTTCCCTAGTAGAACTTGAAAGGGGTCCATGGGGTGCTCTCGGGAGACCACATGTCGAATCGGGGTTGGTAGGCCTGTTAAGGTGTCATCCAAATGAAAATTTGATGGAATAGTGACCCTTTGGAACACATTAGGATATTTCATAGGACCTATGTACCAAATTTGGATGAATTTTTGCTACTAGATCTCGTAAGGGGTCCATGGGGTGCTCTCGAGAGGACCACATGTCGAAACAGGGTCGTTAGGCCTATTAAGGGGTCAATAGGGTTTGAAATGCAACTTTGATGGAATAGTGATCCCTTGTAACACATTAGAACATGTCATAGGACCTATTTACCAAATTTGGATGACTTTTTCCTAGTAGAACTCAAAAGGGGTTAATGGGGTGCTCTCAGGAGACTACATGTCGAAACGGGGCCGGTAGGCCTATTAAGAGGTCAATAGCGTTCGAAATGCAACTTTGATGGAATGGTGACCCTTTGGAACACATTAGGAAATGTCAAAGGACCTAATTCCATGATTCAAATGAATTTTTCCTAGTAGAACTCGAAAGGGGTCCATGGGGTGCTCTCGGGAGACCACATGTCAAATCGAGGTCGGTAGGCCTGTTAAGGGGTTATTAGGGTTCCAAATGAAACTTTGATGGAATAGGGACCCTTTACAATGCATAAGGACATGTCAGAGGACCTACGTACCAAATTTGGATGACTTTTTCCTAGTAGAACTCAAAAGGGGTCCATGGGGTGCTTTCGGGACACCACATGTCAAATCGGTGTCGGTAGGCCTGTTAAGAGTCATCAGGGTTCCAAATGAAACTTTCATGGAACGGTGACCCTTTGGAACCCATTAGGACATTTCAGAGGACCTACGTACCAAATTTGCAAGACTTTTGCTTAGTAGAACTCAAAAGGGGTCCATGGGGTGCTCTCGGCACACCACATGTCGAATCAGGATTGATAGGCCTGTTAAGGGGTCATTAGGGTTCCAAAGAAACTTTGATGGAATGGGGACCCTTTGCAATGCATTAGGACATGTCAGAGGATCTACGTACCAAATTTGGATGACTTTTTCCTAGTAGAACTCGAAAGGGGTCCATGGGGTGGTCTCAGGACACCACATGTCGAATCGGGGTCGGCAGGCTCGTTAAGGGGTCATTAGGGTTTCAAATGCAACTTCGATAGAATGATGACCCTTTAGAATGCATTAGGACATGTCAGAGGACCCCTTAAGACACACTTGAGCATGATAAGACGTACTAGGACCCTTAGGGAGTCCCCATGACCCCTTTTGACACATTGGAATGCTCAAGTCTATCTTAAGGGGTCCTACGACCCCTTAAGATAGACTTGAGCATTCCAATGCATCAAAAGGGGTCATGGGGACTCTCTAGGGGTCTTAACATGTGATAAGGTGTACTAGGACCCCTAGAGAGTCCCCATGACCCCTTTTGACACATTGGAACCCGCAAGTGTGTCCTAAGGGGTCATAGGACCCCTTAGGACACACTTGCAGGTTCCAATGTGTCAAAAGGGGTCATGGGGACTCTCTAGGGGTCCTAACGCATGATAAAGCTTACTAAGACCCGTAGGGAGTCCCCATGACCCTTTTCGATACATTGTAATGTTCAAGTGTGTCTTAAGGGGTCTTAGGACCTCTTAAGACACACTTGAGCATTCTAATTTGTCAAAGGGGTCATGGGGACTCCCTAGAGATCTTAAGGCGTGATAAGGCATACTAGGACCCTTAAGGAGTCCCAATGACCCCTTTTGACCCCGAGGACCCCTTAAGACACTTTTGAGCATTTCAATGTGTCAAAAGGGGTCATTGGGACTCCTTAGGGGTCTTAACGTATGATAAGGCATACTAGGACCCCTAGGGAGTCCTCATGACCCCTTTTGACACATTGGAACACTCAAGTGTGTCTTAAGGGGTCCTAATACCCCTTAAGACACACTTGAGCATTCCAATATGTCAAAAGGGATCATGGGGACTCTCTAGGGGTCCTAACACGTGATAAGGCATACTAGGACCCCTAGGGAGTCCCCATGACCCCTTTTGACACATTAGAATGCTCAAGTGTGTCTTAAGGGGTTATAGGACCCCTTAAGACACACTTGGGCATTCAAATGTGTCAAAAGGGGTCATGGGGACTCCCTAGAGGTCCTAGTATGAATTATCACACCTTAGGACACCTACAGAGTCCCCACGACCCTTTAAGACACATTGGAATACTCAAGTGTGTCTTAAGGGGTATTAGGACCCCTTAAGACACACTTGAGAATTCCAATGTGTTAAAAGGGGTTATGGGGACTCCCTAGGGGTCTTAATATGCCTTATCATGCCTTAGGACCCCTAAGGAGTCCCCAGGACCCCCTTTGACACATTGGAATGCTCAAGTATGTCTTAAGGGGTCCTAATACGCCTTATCACACGTTAGGACCCCTAGAGAGTCTCCATGAACCCTTAAGACACATTGGAATGCTCAAGTGTGTCTTAAGAGGTCATACGGCCCCTTAAGATACACTTGAGCATTCCAATGTGTCCTTAAGGGGTCATGGGGACTCCCTAGGGGTCCTAGTACACCTTATCATGTGTTAGGACCCCTAGAGAGTCCTCATGACCCCTTAAGACACATTGGAATGCTCAAATGTGTCTTAAGTGGTCATAGGACCCCTTAAGACACACTTGAGCATTCCAATGTGTCAAAAGGGGTTATGGGGACTCCCTAGGGGTCTTAATATGCCTTATCATGCCTTAGGACCCTTAAGGAGTCCCCAGGACCCCTTTTGACACATTGGAATGCTCAAGTATGTCTTAACAAGTCCTAATATGTATTATCACACGTTAGGACCCCTAGAGAGTCTCCATGAACCCTTAAGACATATTGGAATGCTCAAGTGTGTCTTAAGGGGTCGTACGACCCCTTAAGACACACTTGAGCATTCCAATGTGTCTTAAGGGGTTATGGGGACTCCCTAGGGGTCCTAGTACGCCTTATCACACGTTAGGACCCCTAGAGAGTCCCCATGACCCCTTAAGACACAGTGGAATGCTCAAGTGTGTCTTAAGGGGTCATAGGACCCCTTAAGACACACTTGAGCATTCCAATGTGTCAAAAGGGGTCATGGGGACTCCCTATAGGTCCTAGTAAGCCTTATCATGCGTTAGGACCTCTATAGAGTCCCCATGACCCCTTAAGACACATTAGAATTCTCAAGTGTGTCTTAAGAGGTCAGAGGACCCCTTAAGACACACTTGAGCATTCCAATGTGTCTTAAGGGGTCATGGGGACTCTCTAGGGGTCCTAGTATGTCTTAGGACCCCTAGGGAGTCCCCATGACCCCTTTTGACACATTGGAACACTCAAGTGTGTCTTAAGGGGTATTAGGACCTCTTAAGACACACTTAAGTGTTCCAATGTGTCAAAAAAGGTCATGAGGACTCCCTAGGGGTCCTAGTATGCCTTATCACACGTTAGGACCTCTAGGGAGTCCCCATGACCCCTTAAGAAAAATTGGAATACTAAAGTGTTCCAATGTCTTTTAAGGGGTCATGGGGACTCCCTAGGGGTCCTAGTATGCCTTATCACACCTTAGGACCCCTAGGGAGTCCCCATGACCCCTTTTGACACATTGAAATGCTCAAGTGTGTCTTAAGGGGTCCTACGACCCCTTAAGACACACTTGAGCATTCCAATGTGTCAAAAGGGGTCATGGGGACTCCCTAGGGGTCCTAGTACACCTTATCACACCTTAGGACCCCTAGAGATTCTCCATGACCCCTTAAGACACATTTGAGCATTCTAATGTGTCAAAAGGGGTCATGGGAACTCCCTACGTGTCCTAATATATGATAAGGCATACTAGGACCCCTAGGGAGTCCCCATGACCCCTTTTGACACATTGGAATTCTCAAGTGTGTCTTAAGAGGTATTAGGACCCCTTAAGACACACTTGAGCATTCCAATTTGTCAAGAGGGGTCATCGAGACTCCCTAGGGGTTGTAGTACACCTTATCACACGTTAGGGCCCCTAGAGAGTCTCGATGACCCCTTTTGACACATTGGAACGCTCCAGTGTGTCTTAAGGGGTCCTACCCTAGAGAGTCTCGATGTCAGATAAGGTGTACTAGGACCCCTTAAGACACACCTGAGCATTCTAATGTGTCAAAAGGGGTGATGGGAACTCCCTACATGTCCTAATACACGATAAGGCATACTAGGACCCCTAGGGAGTCCCCATGAACCCTTTTGACGCATTGGAATGCTCAAGTGTGTCTTAATGGGTCTTAGGACCCCTTAAGACACACTTGAGCATTCCAATGCATCAAAAAGACCCCTTAAAACACACTTGAGCATTCCAATGCGTCAAAAGGGGTCATGGGGACTCCCTAGGTGTCCTAATGCACATTAAGACACCCAGGGAGTCCCCATGACCCCTTTCGACACATTGGAATGGTCAAGTGTGTCTTAAGGGGTCCTACGACCCCTTAAGATACACTTGAGCATTCCAATGTGTCAAAAGGGGTCATCGAGACTCCCTAGGGGTCCTAACGCATGTTAAGGCATACGAAGAACCCTAGGGAGTCCCAATGACCCCTTTTGACACATTGAAATGCTCCAGTGTGTCTTAAGGGGTCCTACGACCCCTTAAGACACACTTGAGCTTTCCAATGTGTCAAAAGGGGTCATGGGAACTCCCTAGGTGTCCTAATGCATGATAAGGAGTACTAGGACCCCTAAGGAGTCCCCATGACCCTTTTTGACACATTGGAATGCTCAAGTGTGTCTTAAGGGGTATTAGGACCCCATAAGACACACTTGAGCATTCTAATGTGTCAAAAGGGGTCATGGGGACTCCCTAGGCATCCTAGAGCGTGATAAGGCATACAAGGACACCTAGGGAGTCCCCATGACCCCTTTTGACACATTCAAATGCTCAATTGTGTCTTAAGAGGTCCTAATACCCCTTAAGACACACTTGAGCATTCTAATGTGTCAGATAAGATGTACTAGGACCCCTAGGGAGTCCCCATGACCCCTTTTGACACATTAAAATGCTCAAGTGTGTCTTAAGGGGTCCTATGACCCCTTAAGACACACTTGAGCGTTCCAATGTGTCTGAAGCAATCATGGGGACTCTCTAGGGGTCCTAAGGCATGATAAGGCATACTATGACCCCTAGGGAGTCTCCATGACCCCTTTTGACACATTAGAATGCTCAAGTGTGTCCTAAGGGGTCCTACAACCCCTTAAGACACACTTGAGCATTCCAATGTGTCTTAAGGGTTCATGGGGACTCTCTAGGTGTCTTAATGCGTGATAAGGTGTACTAGTACCCCTAGGGAGTCCCTAGAACCCTTTTTGACACATTAGAATGCTCAAGTGTGTCTTAAGTGGTATTAGGATCCTAGGACCACTTAAGACACACTTGAGCATTCCAATGGACCCCTAGGGAGTCTCTCTCTACCTCCAGTGAACTATTCTTCAAAGCCTCCATTTCTACGTAGCTAGGGTTTACAACGCCTATAAAAGGCACATTTAATACAAAGATTTAGCCGACGACCTTTAAAGACCTAAAAGAAATGAGAAAAAAATTTAGGCCAAAAATACATACCGCAATTCTATATGTAGTATCGTAAGCTTGAACAATCCAGCTGGCTTCCTCCGCTAAGGCACAAAGAACTTCATTAATGTATGCTCTAGGAGGAAGATTATAATTTCCATATTTCTGCAAGAGTTTCTCCTTAATTTGTAATATTATATATAATATATTAGCATACATTAGTATATGTATTTTATTTATATATATATATAAATTATATACATGTTAGTATATATTATACATTAGTATATATATAATATATTATACATATTAGTATATTTAATACATTAATATATATAATACATTAGTCTATTATAATACATTAGTACATATATAATATACATTATATATATCATATGCCTCTTTTTTATAGATATATTATATACATAAATATATGTAAAAGTTCAATTGTTTTCATTTGGTCCCGCCGGTTTTTCATTGGCAGGAGAATATCGGGTACCTGATATTTTCGAGTACCCAATTTTTCCTAGGCAATATTTGACCAAAATATTCCTTGTCCCCATAGAGCAGACAATCATGGGATTTTATACTTTTTTCACGCGTTGCAAATCAAAAAACATGATTTGGGGCCCATTGTTTGATTTTTGTTGACTTGTGGTCTCACCATGGGAAGCACCAGTCGTCGAAAGGCTAAACGCAAGAGGAAGCTGACAGATGATGAAATTCAGGCATATAGGGAAAAAGATAAGGAAAATCACCGAAGAAGGAGAGAAGGTATGTTAAACATTAACCAAGGTGACCCCGTAAATGTAGTTGTAAGTGAAGAGGATGTTCAATTTGAAAATGCACAGATGGAGATTGAAAATGTAGACTTTGGGAATGAAAATGTTGCACAAGAACCACATGAATGTTATACATCTCTAAATTATATCCGAAATGAAGTCCCTTGCAATAAAGATAATCAATCTTCAAATTTGGGGCTTTCAAGAAAACCTAAATGGTTAATTGAAATTGAGGAGAACATTATGAATAATTGGGAAGGAAAGAGGTCACATAGAACTGTTAGGTTGTGGGCTTCAAGACTTTATGATCAATTTTTTCGAAACAAGACATTGGTTGAGAAATGTCAAATTTTTGTGCAGTTGTTAAAGATGCAAAAGATGAGACCTGTGCTTGTGAAATTGAAGATTCGTGTGAACAAGAAAATGGAGAGAAATGCCATTGTTGTGAAGAATCTTTTCAATGCTCTCAATAGCATTGGAAAGACTACCAGAGAAAAAGACAAGAGAGTTTCTCGGAGGGTTATTACAACCTCCTTAGTAAGTCATCAGTTGAGAAAGACTCGTTTGATGAGACAAACTTGCGTTGACTTCAATATAGACCGTAAAACTTTGGGTAGAGCACTTGCAAGAAGAGAAGGACTTGATGATCCCCTTCAAATTGATACATGGGCTTATGGTGGGAGACTTCCACATTTCGATAAGAAGCTAACAGATGTTGTCAAGGATGAAATTCAACAATTTTGGGATGCTAACTCAAGAGTGTCACCAAATGTAAAGGATGTCTTGAAGTTGAGAGTTGGAAATCGAGACTGCACTCCACATCCTAAACATTATGTGGAGGTAAGTCAAACAATGTTGTATAAAAAATTTTGTGAGACACATCCAACATTGAAAATATCACAAAGGTCTTCTGAATCCATGAAGCCATTTTATTGTGTACCCCTTAAGATTCGAAATACATGTTGTTGCAAATATCATGTTGAGTTTTCAATGCATCATGAATTATTACAGTCCATTCGTTCTACTTTTCATACTAATGAAATGCTAGAGGATTGTGGTGCAAGTGGTCTTCCCAAATCATCAAGAGACTTGCTAGATCAATTTTTATGTCAAAGAGATGATGGTTGTTTATTTTATATAAAAAAAATTGCTTAAATGCCAAGTGCTCAGAATGTGGTGGCTTTTCCAAGTTTAGAACATGTTTTCATGAGGGTTTGGAACACAATTTTGGAAAGACACTCGTCCAAAAAAAGGTATATGAAATAGTGAAATATACATTGAAGAGTGGAGGTGAAGGCTCTAGATGTGAGTTAGTTGGAAATGAATACAATGTTTCTGATTTTATCTCAAATTTTAAGGTCTACAATAACCTCTCTCAGTTTTGGGCGATTCGACTTCCTTTGCATTTGGCAAGGCGATCTCAGTCGATGCCAAAACTTGCAGTGAGGGTCAGTTGAAAGTGGCTCAGCAGCGTATCTTTCAAACTGTCTAACCTGGCATTGAACCATCTACTCCATCAGCTCCGGTTGGCCGGGTAAATGCCAATGACAACCCCATTCTGCCCATAGAGTCACCGGAACGCTCACGACCACACTCGACCCAAGTGACCCCAAGGTGCACTAAGCACGATTGGGCAGCGATCTTCTAGGGCTTGTATCTTGGATCTCATGAGAGCTATTGACAAAATATTAGGTGTTATAGGATCATGTTTTCGAGGTCTACAATAACCTCTCTCAATTTTGGGCGATTCGACTTCCTTTGCATTTGCCAAGGCAATCTCAGTCGATGCCAAAACTTGTAGTCAGGGTTAGTTGAAAGTGGCTCAGCAACGTATCTTTCAAACCGTCTAACCTGGCATCGAATTGTCTACTCCATTGGCTCTAGTTGGCCGGGTAAATGCCAGTGACAACCCCGTTCTGTCCACAAAGTCACCAAAATGCTCGCGACCACGCTTGACCCAAGTGACTCCAAGGTGCACTAAGCACGATTGGGCAGTGATCTTCTGGGGCTCGTATCTCAGACCTCATGAGAGCTATCAACAAACTATTAGGTGCTACGGGATCATGTTTTTGAGGTCTACAATAACCTCTCTCAGTTTTGGGCGATTCGACTTCGTTTGTATTTTGCAAGGCGATCTCAGTCGATGCCAAAACTTGCAGTCAGGGTGAGTTGAAAGTGGCTTAGCAGCGTATCTTTCAAACCGTCTGACCTGGCATCAAATCGTCTGCTCCATCAGCTTCGGTTGGCTAGGTAAACACTAGTGACAACCCCGTTCTGCCCACAGAGTCACCGGAACGCTCGCGACCACGCTTGACCCAAGTGACCCCAAGGTGCACTAAGCATGATTGCGCAGCGATCTTCTTGGGCTCGTATCTTGGACCTCATAAGAGGTATCAACAAACTGTTAGGTGTTACAAGATCATGTTTTCAAGGTCTACAATAACCTCTCTCAGTTTTGGGCGATTCGACTTCATTTGCATTTGGCAAGGCGATCTCAGTCGATGCCAAAACTTGCAGTCAGGGTTAGTTTAAAGTGGCTTAGCAGCGTATCTTTCAAACCATCTGACCTGGCATCAAATCATCTACTCCATCAGCTCCAGTTGGCTGGGTAAACGCTAGTGACAACCCCGTTCTACCCACAGAGTCACCGGAACGCTCACGACCACGCTTGACCCAAGTGACCCCAAGGTGCACTAAGCACGATTGGGCGGTGATCTTCTGGGGCTTGTATCTTGGACCTCGTGAGAGGTATCAACAAAATTTTAGGTGTTACAAGATCATGTTTTCAAGGTCTACAATAACCTCTCTCAGTTTTGGGCGATTCGACTTCATTTGCATTTGGCAAGGCGATCTCAGTCGATGCCAAAACTTGCAGTGAGGGTTATTTACAAGTGGCTTAGCAGCGTATCTTTCAAACCGTCTGACCTGGCATCAAACCATCTACTCCATTGACTCTAGTTGGTCGGGTAAACGCCAATGACAGCCCCATTCTACCCATAGAGTCACTGGAACGCTCGCGACCACACTCGACCCAAGTGACCCCAAGGTGCACTAAGCATGATTGGGTAGCGATCCTCTGGGACTCGTATCTCAGACCTCGTGAGAGCTATCGACAAACTATCAGGTGCTACAGGATCATTTTTTTGAGGTCTACAATAACCTCTCTCAATTTTGGGCGATTCAACTTCCTTTGCATTTGGCAAGGCGATCTTAGTCGATGCCAAAACTTGCAGTTAGGGTCAGTTGAAAGTGGCTCAGCAGCGTATCTTTCAAACCGTCTGACCTAGAATTAAACCGTCTACTCCATCGACTCTGGCTAGCCGGGTAAACATCAGTGACAACCCCGTTCTGCCCACAGAGTCACCGAAACGCTCGTGACCATGCTCGACCCAAGTGACCCCAAGGTGCACTAAGCACGATTGGGTAGCGATCTTCTGGGGCTCGTATCTCAGACCTCGTGAGAGCTATCAACAAACTGTTAGGTGCTATGAGATTATGTTTTTGAGGTCTACAATAACCTCTCTCAGCTTTGGGCAATTCGACTTCCTTTGCATTTGGCAAGGCGATCTCAGTCGATGCCAAAACTTGCAGTCAGGGTCAATTGAAAGTGGCTCAGTAGCGTATCTTTCAAACTGTCTGACTTGGCATCAAATCATCTGCTCCATTGGCTCTAGTTGGCTGGGTAAACGCCAGTGAAAACCTCATTCTACCCACAGAGTCACCGGAACACTCGCGACCACACTCGACCCAAGTGACCCCAAGGTGCACTTAGCACGATTGGGCAGCGATCTTCTGGGGCTTGTATCTTGGACCTTGTGAGAGGTATTGAAAAACTGTCAGGTGTTATAGGATCATGTTTTTGAGCTCTACAATAACCTCTCTCAGTTTTGGGTGATTTGACTTCGTTTGCATTTGGCAAGGCGATCTCAGTCGATGCCAAAACTTGCAGTGAGGGTCAGTTGAAAGTGGCTCAACATCGTATCTTTCAAACCGTCTAACTTGGCATCAAATCATCTGCTCCATTGGCTCTAGTTGGATGGGTAAACACCAGTGACAACCTCGTTCCACCCACAGAGTCATCGGAATGCTCGCGACCACACTCGACCCAAGTGACCCCAAGGTGCACTTAGCATGATTGGGCAGCGATCTTCTGGGACTCGTATCTCAGACCTCGTGAGAGCTATTGAAATTTTTTTAGGTGCTACAAGATTTTGTTTTTGAGGTCTACAATAACCTTTCTCAGTTTTGGGTGATTCGACTTCGTTTGCATTTGGCAAGGTGATCTCAGTAGATGCCAAAACTTGCAGTCAGGGTCAGTTGAAAGTGGCTCAGCAACATATCTTTCAAACTGTCTAACCTGGCATCAAACTGTCTACTCCATCAGCTCTAGTTGGCTGGGTAAACGCTAGTGACAACCCCTTTTTTCCCACAGAGTCACCGGAACACTCGCGATGACGCTCGACCCAAGTGACCCCAAGGTGCACTAAGCACGATTGGGCAGAGATCTTCTGGGGCTCATATCTTGGACCTCGTGAGAGGTATTGAAAAATTGTTAGGTGCTATGAGATCATATTTTCAAGGTCTACAATAACCTCTCTCAATTTTGGGCGATTCGACTTCGTTTGCATTTGGCAAGGTGATCTCAGTCGATGCCAAAACTTGCAGTGAGGGTTAGTTGAAAGTGGCTCAATAGCGTATCTTTCAAACCGTCTGACCTGGCATCAAACCATATACTCCATCAGCTCTGGTTGGCCAGGTAAACACTAATGACAACCCCATTCTGCCCACAGAGTCACTGGAATGCTCGCGACCACACTCGACCCAAGTGACCCCAAGGTGCACTAAGCACGATTGGGCAGCGATCTTCTGGGGCTCATATCTTGGACCTCGTGAGAGGTATTGACAAAATGTTAGGTGTTATAGGATCATTTTTTTGAGGTCTACAATAACCTCTCACAGTTTTGGGCGATTCAACTTCGTTTGCATTTGGCAAGGTGATCTCAGTCGATGCCAAAACTTGTAGTTAGGGTCAGTTGAAAGTGGCTCAGCAGCGTATCTTTCAAACCGTCTGACCTGGCATCGAATCATCTGCTCCATTAGCTTTGGTTGGCTGGGTAAATGCCAGTGACAACCCCATTCTTCCCACAGAGTCATCAGAACGCTCGTGACCACGCTCGACCCAAGTGACCCCAAGGTGCACTAAGCATGATTGGGCTGCGATCTTCTGGGGCTCATATCTCAGACCTCGTGAGAGCTATCAATAAACTTTTAGGTGCTACGAGATTGTGTTTTTGAGGTCTACAATAACCTCTCTCAGCTTTGGGTGATTCGACTTCATTTGCATTTGGCAAGGCGATCTCAGTCGATGCCAAAACTTGCAGTCAGGGTGAGTTGAAAGTGGCTTAGCAGCGTATCTTTCAAACCGTCTGACCTGGCATTGAACTGTCTGCTCCATCAGCTTTGGTTGGCTAGGTAAATGCCAATGACAACCCCGTTCTGCCCACAGAGTCACCGAAACACTCGCGACCACGCTCGACCCAAGTGACCCCAAGGTGCACTAAGCATGATTGGGTAGCGATCTTCCGGGGCTCGTGGATCAAGTAGAAATTTTTCTAAGCAGACATTGTCCTATTTGGTATGGTTATGAAGGTAGACTAAAATGGTTGGATAGGCTATCAATGCCACTATCTATCCAAGGACATGCCATCATCCTTGGGGTCAGTTATAATTTTAACTATCGAGTCCCATAAAAATTGTGACTTGGAAGCATAGACAATATATGTAAACTATTCAACAGAATGCCCGCAAGCAGAGCACAACATATGGAATTGCAGATAGGAGTAGTAGAACTAGTAAAAGGTATCCAAAAATGAAGTTTCCAAAGCTTTGTCAGGTTAGACTGGTCGATGACAATGAGAATTGGTTTTGCACATCGATAGTATTGGCATTCGAGAACATGATAATCTATAATGCAATTTCAATATTAAGACATTATCATTTCCTGAGAATGCCCCAACACCGAATGTCAAGGAGGACCTGACATCTTCCTTGATGGACAGAACCTTGTTTCATGCTCGGTTGTTGGATTCATAGAGGTCTGGGACTATATTAGTGGGAAACTTAAGAGCGATTTTCAATACCAAGCTGATGATGCCTTCATGACGCATGATAATGCAATTCTTTGTGTTGACATCAGTCATGATTCAGAGATGTTGGCTTCAGGTTCACAGGGTGGGAAAATTTAGGAGGACATGCTCGCAATTGAATCAAAAAATACATATGTATGATGGCTTCGACAAAATGTTTCTTGGTGTCACTTGCATGAAGCGGTATGTTTGTGGAGAGCCATAAATGACATGCTCTAGTTATAGCACCAAGCGTCCAATCAAAACACAGAGGCATTAACACTTGTGTTGCAATAAGATCCAGATGGCACTATTCTATAGGAATAGATCCATTTTGAAAGATGTAGAGCACCAAGTAACATGGACTTTCATAACAAAATATTACTAAGGCACTCACAAAGGGATACTTTAATGTATTTGAGAAAGAAGATGTGGATAGACACGTCCTCAAGAATTAGTTATTATAATAGGAAAGAAACTAACTGAAAGGGGAAAATAAGTAAGGCTCGTAGAGGAGATTTTGGGGGTTCCGGATTCCACTTGACCCGAGAGACTTTGTGCCAGGGGAGGGATAGATTAGGATTTTTATTGTAATGCAGGGAAAGAGGGATTTTATTTTTTAGATAATGATTAATGTACAGGAACATCAGAATCTTTTTTGTTTTGCTGTGTTTAAAGAAGGATATGTCAGCATATTAAAACTTTGATTTTAGATGCTCACTTTCTGATTGATATTCATCTTTGAATGATATTGGTTACTTTTGAATGCATATCTGTTACGTCTAATCATCAGCATGATCATCTGTGGACTTTATGCTATAGTTTTTCGTGTATTTGGAAAGAACCATTCATCTTTCTCTCTTAGTTTCTTTCTGTAATGCATTGTTTAGGCAAATGAAATTTGTAGTGTTGTCCTTTTCTTTTTAGTAAATTGCCTTTATTGCTTTTAGGTTAAAAGCATTATCATTTATAGTTTAGTTGATTCATTGTAAATCCTACACGGGGAGTTGTACCCGGATAATTCAAAGGGTGCTTACGCTTCTCAATAGTGAAGTGACCCAACTGTTGGTGTTGGTTGAGTCTTTTTGTTTGGGCTTTAAGGGTCATTTTGTAAGCGTTTCTTTCAAAGACAAATTTGTTCACCAACAAGAAGTTAAACCTCAAACATAATAAGCTCCATGAACAAGGTATTCCAGAGTAAAGAAAAACAAATGTAACTTCAACAAGATATAATTTAAATCATAATGATAATCATAGTCAAGATATAACTGCACCATTCAATTCCATAAACATGAATAATAAATATGTATATACAAAAGATGACGCAAATATAACATATAAATGAATATGTTCTATATATGTATCAAATGTATCAAAAGTATGTCCATATACAAATATGGCACATGCCATTTCAAAATGTCTACAAAATCAATGTTTTAAGGTGTACAATGTGGCATATATGCCATCTCAAAATGTGCCAAGTGTCATCTCTAAATGATCACAAAACTAAAACTGCATCCTATGCTGTAGGGGGATCATCAAAATGTAGCCTCTTTGAAGGAGTGTTGGGCTCTAATTGATCCTGCATAAAAAATGAGTTCAAACCAAAGTTAGATTGCTTACTTTATATGATTTGTACATATATATATATAATTCATAATTTTCAAACACTAATTTAATTAAAATTATAACCGAATACAAATAAATTTGTACCTGGTCTCTCAATCGCCTACCACGATCAGGTGTCCTAGCATAAGTCCTGTGTAGCGAAGGGACCATGCCAACAATACCAACTCTGACCTATAAATATATATTTGCAATAATGAGATTAGTAGACTGGTGCAACATAGAGTAATAAATCTACAAAATAGGATGATAGAATAATAAAATTACAAATTGATTGAACTAAAATTAAAACTTACATCTGGTGATCCCTCCTCTGGAATAGTGGGCTGGGTCAACAAAGAAACAAAAGATTCTCGTGGGACCTCCCTCATAGTTGGAGTAACCTATGAGAGTAAAAAGATTGTCAATTATATATCAATGTACTTCATCATAGCAACCCTAGTTACAAAATACAAATAACAATATGTAAAAGTCTACGTACAATCGGGCTATCACTCCGAATCGAGATGCCTGTAACCCTACGCCGCCGAACTGGTGTCGGGACATCATTAATAGCCACACCCTATACAATAAAGTGCAAGTAAAATATTTATTACTACACACAAGTGGCATACATATGCATGCATAATTAATCTTAAACAATTAAATACCTTTCCTTTGTCGACACCTGATGAAGGAACCCCCTCATGCCCCCCACTGATGTCGGCTGTAGCCTGCAAGAACACAATAAGATGACAATATATATTAGTAAATGTATGAATTTTATTACTCTAATTGATAGAGATTTAAGCATGTACACCAAATGATATAAAAAAAAACTAATGGGTACATAATTTATAATATATCGTATAGTCATCAAGGCCAAATGAAATGGCCGAAAGTGTGGACTCATCCACCTGTCTCACCTCCTCCTGTGTCATCGACTAAACATAAATGGAAAAAATATATATATATAAGTGCATGCAATCATTAAAACTAATCTAAATAAATAAATTATTTTTAAATTAAATATGTCATGTGACAAATTTATTTATAATGTTTACTCTTACCGTATCAATAGGAGTCAATGGCTCTACGTGCACCTCCTGAGCACTCTCATGAGATGTAGATGCTCCATGAGGTGTTGCAGCCTCCGTAGCAGCCTCTCCTGTATCTCCCTCATCAATATCATGAAACTGATACATATCAAAATCAGTAAGCGGTCCGAGGCACATATGCCTACACATAATGCACATATGGGGCTCGCATACATGTGAACTCTGACAAGATGTCAATGCGCTAGTAGCATCCATAGGAGGCAACACTGACCTAGTCTGTGTGATCAACTGATCACTCAGTAAATGAATGGCCCTAATAGTCAGTTCAACAGCCTCATAAATGATATCGGGATGCTGCACTGGAGAAGGGGGTGTGACATCAATGGGGGGGACAAAGGTAGTGGCCTTTCGGCATTGGGAAGATGGCCTAGTCTGAGGAGCTCCTCTGCCTACACCCATGTTGGGCCTCATACTCCAATAATCAACATGGTGACCAAGCACAAACTCAGCATACAATTTTTTAAGGAAATAAAATGGGACCTCCAAATTGCTATGTGGTGGTTTATCAAAAACCATCCACCAGCGATCTCAAAAGTTTGTGTGCATTGCTTCATTTGTGCACCATTTTATTGATAATTTGGGCTTTTTGGGGTCAACTGGTATTCCGATTTTAGGATCGACAAAAAGGGGGGCTATATCTTCCTTACTTATATTAAGGGCCGCAATCCCATCATGGTCAAGCCCATCATCAAATTGGGCGTGCATATCATCATGCCAATGACGAGCAGCATTATGTTGCTGCGTGAGTGTGTCAATATTTCCAACAATTGTATTTAGTGTGGCAAGCATGGGACCTAATGTAGGTATATTTTGATACGTGTTTTGGAAACCTCGTATTGTGTTCAAATTTTCTTCTATCAAATCTTGTAAAGATTTAGGGTTTAGATATGGGGGATTGTTTTTGGGATTGTTATTTGGAGGGTTATTTTCTTCATTGTTGTCAGCCATGCCTGATTAAATAAAAAACAAATCTGAGTTTCAAATATTATTACAAATATAAATACAAAACCCTATTTAAAAAAAAAATGCTATATTTATAATGAAAATGAAATAAATTAATAAAAATATGCAATTAACTACTTACTGAATATGCTCGGAGTCGAATTTGGGGTTTCCAATATCAGGTATCTAAAAATATATCGGGTATCAGAAAAATGCAGTTAGAAACTTGAAGAAATCACACTAGGAAATGAAGAATAGGGCTTGCGGGTGTCGAATATATGCCACAGTTATCGGGTACCCGATTAGGTATGTGCTTTGGTGGCAGCTTTGCCCAGGTGTACTGACACCCAGGCCTACTAAAAAGTCAACAAGAGCTTTCATGCGCTTTTGGACGAGTGAAAAGTGAATATTTTTCACATCGCCACTTTTTGGCCCCTCATGATCTTGCACAGACCCATATATATGTATGTATACATATATACATATATGTATATGTATACATGTATACATGTATATATATACATATACATATATATGTATATGTATACATATATATATTGATGCAGGAGCATCCTGGGTGTAAGAGCAATCTTGCATCACCCAAAAATATTTCTATTTTTGTATTCAATAAGGGCTATTTTGTGCAGAGCTGCTATTTATGGAAAGTTACTATTTTTGGTATGTGCTCAGAATGATCTTATTTCTTTCTTGGAGGTTCATTTTGGTCATATAAGTCTGCCAGTAAAGTTTCATTGCCAGATCAAGTGTATATTGGAAGATATTGAAGATTTTCGGTATTGGCAGCAGGGTACAGAAACTTTCAACTCAGTTTTGAAGGCTTTAGAGGCCCTGGATGAGGTCAAAAATTTGGGTGACAGGCGCTTGCGCAAGTCAAGCCTGTAGAGCGCTTCGTGGCATTTTCAAAATGGGGTTATAATAGCCAAGCAGGTCAACTGGTGATGACTTATGGTCTTCGGAAGTTGGGCCACCTGAAATGGCAGAAAATAATTTTCTTCAAAATTTCTGTTCGGGTTTCAAAGGTTATCTTGAGCCGACTATGATGTAATAAAATGTAAAATAAAATAATTCTAAGTTGGTCGGCCTTATTGGCTAAAATTCTGGAACCTTCCCAGGCGGTGGAAAATTGCCTATATAAGGAAGGCTGTATTATTGTCTTAGGCAGTTCAGAATAGTTCTGGGTAGTAGATCTGGGTATTGATTCGAGGCTTTGTCCTAAAGAATATTGTAAGGGAATGCCCATGTGGCTTTACATATTATAATTCTGAAAGTTTGTAATTCCACATTTGTGGAGATAATAAGAAGCCAATTTTCTGTTCTTGCATATTATTGTTGTTGTTTCTCTATTTCTGTTATGTGTTTGTGGCATTAAGGGGAGCACCCTTCATCAGGTGGTATCAGAGTAGGAGTTCTTGAGTGTGTAAACAGATCACCGACTGTGAGGCAGTTTGCACCAGGACCGTGGCTAGGGTTTCAGCGCGCATCGCGAAAATGCCTCCATGAAGGGAACGTGGCGAAAGAGCTAGTGTTGTAACACCTGAGGTTAGAGAGCTGCAGAGACAAGTGCGAGCATTACAAGAAGAGATTCATAGAGGAATGAATCTCAATGTCAGAGATGAAAGCAAGGATGAAGCTGAAGAAGAATATCAAGAAGGAGAAGCTGAAATTGTGAACCAGGAGGAAGAAAGATTTTTTCGGGCGATTTTCAAGATTGGGAAAAGACCTAAGATTGAGGTTCCTACATTTTCTAGAAATCTTAACCCAGAGGAATTGATCGACTGGATCAATGAATGTGAGGAATCTTTTGAGTATGAAGATGTTGAGGATCCTGATAGGGTCAAATTTGCGAAGGCCAGACTGAAAGGTCATGCGAAGATCTGGTGGCAAGAAATTCAATTGGAGCAAAATAGAAGAGGGAAAGATAAAATCACAAGATGGGATCGGATGGTGGATAAATTAAAGCGACAGTTCATTCCTGTTGATTATGAGCTTGATCTACTAAAGAAAATGCAAAGTTTGAAGCAAGCAGGAAGATCTGTTCAGGAGTATACAAAGGAGTTCTATCGACTCCTCATCAGAACAGGCCATGCATAAGCTGATAAGGAGAAAGTTGCCCGATACCTTAATGGGTTAAGGCCAAGCATTCAGGAGGAGTTGAATCTGGTTCGAATGAGCAGTATTGAGGAGGCATACCAATTTGCCCTAAAAGTAGAGGAAAAGCTGAACAAGAAGTTCGAGAGCAGACAAAACGGAAGAGGTCGCGGTGGACGATCTGGTGGACGGTCATATGGTGGCCGAAATGAAGATCTGAAAAAGAAGGATGAGGCCAGTAGCAGTCAGAATCAGCGTGGAAATAATTCCAATCACTTCCAGGATCAGGATAATAGAGATCAGAGAGGAAGAGGAAGAGGACAAGGATCTGGAAGAGGAGGCTTCCGTGGAACATGTTTTCACTGTGGAGAAGAAGTTCATAGGGCATTTGAATGTCCTCAGTGCCAAGGCAGAATAGACAGAAGAAATGAAGGCCAGGCCAGAGTTGCACATGTAGATGAAGATGCTAGATCATCAAATTCTGAAGATGCTGAAAGAGGAGAAACGTTGATTAACAGAAGGGTCTTGTTGAGTGGTGAGAATGAACCTGAGCAAAGGAGGAGCCTGTTTCGCACCAGGTGCAAGTGTGAAGGTAAATGTTGTGATGTGATCATTGATAGTGGAAGCACTGACAATTTGGTGTCAGAAGAGATGGTGACAAAGTTGAAGCTCAAGAGACAGAAACACCCACATCCATATCGGATTGCCTGGGTACACGATGACCACAAGGTCATGGTCAATCAACAATGCCTGGTGAAGTTCAAGATTGGCGGATACCAAGATGAGGTATTGTGTGATATCATATCTATGGATGCATGTCATATGTTGTTGGGTAGACCATGGCAGTTTGACAGATGTGCTATACATGATGGTCATGCGAATACCTATTCCCTGACAAAGGATGGAGTGCGGCATAAGCTAAAACCATTGAAGGAGACTGAAGAAAAGGTATGTGGTAATGCAAGAATAACTTTTGTTGATGGAAGAAATTTCCTAGATGGTATGAGGCATGAGCGTGTATGTTTTGCTTTAATTCCAAAAGCTGGTAAAGAGAAAGTAGAAGATGTTCCTGTAGAAGTTGCAGATTTGCTGAATGAGTTTCAGGATATTGTATCCGATAATGTGCCTGATGGATTACCACCCGGTCAGGAAGATCAGTCATCAGATGGACTTGATCCCAAGAGCAAGTTTGCCGAATAAGGCAGCACACAGAATGACACCTACAGAAAGTGAGGAGTTGAACAGACAAGTACATGAACTGTTACAGAAAGGATTGATCCGTGAGAGTCTGAGTCCCTGTGCTGTACCAGCGGTATTAGCACCAAAGAAGAATGGAGAATGGAGGATGTGTACAGATTCCAGAGCAATAAACAAGATCACAATCAAGTATAGGTTTTCATTGCCATGAATGGATGATATTATGGACTGTTTGAGTGGAGCTGTGTATTTCTCAAAGATAGATCTGAAGAGTGGATATCACCAGATTCGGATCAGAGAAGGAGATGAATGGAAGACTGCCTTCAAGACAAAGGAAGGACTATATGAGTGGTTAGTCATGCCTTTTGGGCTAACCAATGCACCGAGCACTTTCATGCGGCTCATGAATGAGGTTCTGAAAGAATTTCTGGGTAAGTTTGTCATTGTTTACCTAGATGATATTTTGATCTTTAGTAAGACATTGGATGAGCATATGATGCATATTCGTATGGTATTTGAGAAGTTGAGAGAAGAGAAATTGTTGATTAATTTGAAGAAGTGCAGTTTTGTGAAGAAAGAGTTAGTGTATTTGGGATTTGTAGTTTCAGCAGAAGGTCTAAAAATGGACCCAGAGAAGGTACAGGCCTTCCTTGAATGGCCTACTCCAAGGAGTGCTACTGAGGTAAGATCTTTTCATGGTCTAGCTAGCTTTTACAGAAATTTTATCACAGGCGGAATTTGCATACAATAATTCTGTCAATAGAAGCACTGGTAAATCACCATTCCAGATTGTATATGGAAGTAGTCCAAGAAATGCATCTGAATTGAGGAAGATAGATAAAGGAGAAATAAGTAGCGCTGAAGCTAAAGATTTTGCAGAACACTTGAAGAACATCCATGAGGAGGTGAGGAAGCATATTACCAAGATGAATGCACAGTATAAGGCTAAGGCAGATGAGAAAAGGAGGTATAAGGAATTTCAGGTTGGTGATGAAGTCATGGTTCATTTGCGGAAGGAGCGGTTTCCAGTTGGTACATATAACAAGCTGAAAAATGAAGAAGTTTGGACCATGTAGGATACTGAAGAAACATGATTCAGGAAACGTGTATGAGGTAGAATTACCTACTGAGCTAAATATTTCGCCAATGTTTAACATTTCAAATTTGACAGAGTATCATGAAGGAGGTGTTGAAGATGAGATCACAGCAGCACAGTGGAGTATTCCAGCAACTAGTTTAGACACTAAGGAGATCAAAGATATACTGGATAGTCGTGTTGGCAGAAGCACAAGGAACAT
>BSBK01011156.1:367500-377036 GCA_027943335.1 Chamaecyparis obtusa
ATGAAGAACCAAATCTGCATCAACTTGGCCGATAAAATAAACATTAATGTCCCAAATGGGGACTGTCATAGAAAATCAAACATAAACCAATATGGATCATTGGATGTTGATTTCCAATAACTCAAACAAAACCGATTCATAACCAAAACAAATTCTTGAATATCAACTCCCATCAATAAAGAGAAACCTAATTAATTTTCACTATTATATTCTTCGTAACAGAGATCATATGACAGAGAACACATAAAACTTAAATAAAATACATTTCATTCATAGTCAAGGCCAACAAAATATTAATGGCTCTTTGGGTGTAGGCCAGAGAGCCTGATTCTTTCCAATCCTCTACAATATATATGTAACCTCTTTGTTGACTCCCCCTACAATTACATTATGTTGTCTATTTAAAGACAATTCATGACAGTTACAAATCATTTATCTACTCTATGACCATTCATATTCTATTCAACCTATACGTCATATAATGCCTTTTCGAATACATTTGAATGCAACTTAATAATTGAACCATTTAGTGCATAGTGCCATACTTTTTAAACTGACTTCATACATAGACATTTCTCGACATGATTTAAATGATCTAAAATTTGAAGGTGGTGGTGCCTCTGCACCATACTCCCGAGCTTCAAAATTTCCATGTCCCATGGAAATGCCTTGGTGAGTTGCTACAACAATTTGGCCTCTTTGTCTGCACTGGATCAATGCCTCCACTACTTCCATTCTTTCCTTCAACTCTAACTCCTATCAACAGAGTTAGGCTTCTGCCTCCAATGGTGCTTCTCCATTCTATAGTCCACTCCTCCATGTTGCATCAAAATCATTTTCCCTCACTTGGGAGTCCCTCATGCCTCTCTTCATAGTCTATTGGTGACACACAAGACCATCCCATAGATTTTGGTATACCTTCTTGTCCACCCACTTGCAGCTGAATGAACTGGCACCAATCTGCAACCATAAACTGCATGCTAGGTCTTGGTGTGAATCCTCACACTCTCAAGAGCTTCTAGCTCTGATACCATTCTGATGAAGAGACTATTGATCCTAATATCTCAATCTACATGTTAATCCTTTATTGTCTTCCTAGACATTCATTAGAGGCTCGTACTCTTCCAACACTCCAACAATAACATTGTCAACTTAATATAATAATATTAACTTTGATATCAACCTCACCAACATACATTTTACCTTCATCCCAGGCTGAGACTGAACTCCGTTACCATGTGGGTCGGCTCAACATGAGCATGCATATATGAGTATAAGTTCGCCACCTTTTGCATTACCAAATGTCGAGCTCGAACATAATGGTCTTTGCCAATTGTTATGGAAATGATAATTAATTACATTCCACCTTTCAAATATAATCTTCTCTACGTGCGTATTTCTTCCATGATCTCTCCTCCATAGATATTTTTGAAACACTTCCACGGCTTCACACGACTTAACCAATTTCATTAACTTTTAATAACCATTTCATCTTTACCATGCCTTACAGTTTCCATCACGGCTGGTTCTACCTCAAGCATAGACATTCACCATCTTCTTGATAATCGTCTAAAGATTAAAGCCAATACAATAATGGTATACTAGTTCTTGAAAATCGTTACAACTTCGAACCCATTCTTTGGCCATCCATCATTCCATTCGGGATTGTTGGGAACCCAAAACATAAACAAGTTGACCATATCACATCGGTTTATGAATAATGGTTCTTGGAAACATGATTTTAATATCTCTATTCTTGAACTAACACTTGGCTTCTAAAATATTTCCCTATCACATAGAACCATTTCTTGCCATCCCAAATCGGGACTATCACAAAAACTGATTCATAACAAAAACATCTTCTTTGTTAAAATGAAATCAAAACCACATAATAACAATGAATCGATAATGAAGAACCAAATCTGCATCAACTTGGCTGATAAAATGAACATTAATGTCCCAAATAGGGACTGTCATAGAAAATCAAACATAAACCAATATGGATCATTGGATGCTGATTTCCAATAACTCAAACAAAACCGATTCATAACCAAAACAAATTCTTGAATATCGACTCCCATCAATAAAGAGAAACCTAATTCATTTTCACTGTTATATTCTTCGTAACAAAGATCAAAAGCCAATGACAGAGGACACATAAAACTTAAATAAAATACATTTCATTCATAGTCAAGGCCAACAAAATATTAATGGCTCTCTAGGTGTAGGCCAGAGAGCCCAATTCTTTCCAATCCTCTACAATATATCTGTAACCTCTCTATTGACTCCCCCTTGCGATTACATTATGCTATCTATTTAAAGACAATTCATGATAGTTATAAACCGTTCATCTACTCTATGACCATTCATATTCTATTCAACCTATACATGATATAATGCCTTTTCGAGTACATTTGAATGCAACTTAATAATTGAACCATTTAGTGACATAGTGTCATACTTCCTAAACTGACTTCATAAATAGACATTTCTCGAAATGATTTAAATGATCTAAAATTTGAAGGTGGTGGTGCCTCTGCACCAGATAGTTGAGTACTTATTGGGTACTTCTCTTATTGAAAAGGTTGTTCAGAGTTATTTTTGGTGGATGATTGTATGAAGTGAAATTCATGTTTGCTAGGGTTAAGATTAGGATTATGGGAAGAGGCAAATCAGAGAGAAGTAATAGAGAGCATAGAACATATTGGATCTTATAGGAGAGGAGTACTACATCTGTTTATAGCTGAATGTGTACCTCTACTCCAGCCATAGACACAACATAGTCATTGCTCAATCATCAAATTATGAAGATAAACATGAATTATCCAATCCGCAAGTATTGATTGAATCGACCTATTGCCTCCTAATTAGTTGGGGTGTTTGAATTACTCTCATATTGGAAAGCCAACAACCATTAGACCAAACTAAGACGGAGGATTTGAAAAGCTTAAAGAAATGATTGAATTGAAATTAATCTATATGAATAATGCAATTGTAATCTAAGAATGAAAGTGCAGATTTATTCTAAGAATGAGAGCTTGAAAATAACTATGAGAATTAAGCTAATAGAAAATAAGCAAACTAATTTAGTATGAGAATGCAATTACACTAGAAATGGATATTAATCTAATTATGCAATAAAGCTTGAAAGCATGAAAATTGAGACTAAAATTGACTATAGTTTGGATACTCTCACAATTGCCTCCTTCAAATGAGAAAAAGAGGTCCATAATATAGACAAGCCCGGGAGAAGGATGAAGATTTTCTTGAAAAGAAACAACTGACTCTTCATTTCCATGGAGGAAGATGAGACAAATATTGAAGAATTATTTAATTAAAAGAATGAATATTGCCACATGGGTGGCTTTTCGAATAATATTGAATTAATAAATCCAAATAAAGATGTCCATTCAAATAACCAAATAATTATTTAATTCCATGATGTGTATTAGCTAAAGGGGGTGGAATTAATTTAATTTAAAGCACTTAGGACTTTAGAATTAAGTTAATTAATCATAGGGATTATTTAGCCAATAAAGTTGAATATTTAGGAATTAAATATAGTGTGTGATTAATGCAAAATTAGGGTTTTTTGCATTTGACACCAAGTCAAATAAAGTCAAATAGGTGATAGAATTACCTAGTACAATAGGACTTTAATGATGTAGACGTTGAAGAGATGCACCAAAATTGATTAGAATTGTAAGGTGCCAATTTTGGGGTATTACATTTTGCCCCTCTTTGAATTGATGTGCGAGTAGCGTGTTGATTCAAAGAATAGTCTGAATGTGACAGATGATGAGATTTTAAGATTATCTCTAGAACAGAGCTTAACCCTCAGAAGTTGAGGTTAGATCACCAAGACACCGATGAGATCGAGATCCAGAACCAACTTCAGGATGAAGCATGATTCCCTAAAGTCTAAGTTAGATTGTGAAGACAACGGTCACATTACCACTTGAGAGAAAACTGGAATTAGGGTTAGATTGCCCCAATACCCATTGATAGATGATAGTAGATGCAGATTTAGGACTACTCTCCAGAATCAGGGTTAGATTGCCCCAACACGAAGCTTAGTCCTCTGAAACTTGGGTTAGATTGCCCAGATAACGGTCCAAAAGAGATTTTGAGAGCCATCTCCAGAGCGAAGCTTGACTTTTAGGAATTAGGGTTAGATTGCCCCAATACCTAGAAGATTTTGAGAACCATCTCTAGAACGAAACTTGATCCTCAAGGATTTGAGTTAGATTGCCTAGATACCTAAAAGATAGATGACCATATGACAAGATACGAGGCACAAAGATGCCCCTAGAGATGAGATGCCCCAATCGATGAGGACTTTTGATTCAGATAAGACTGATTGAAGAAATGATTCAACAAGATTTAATGATGCAATCATCCTGCCCCCTCAAGAGTGAAATCGAAAGATGACATGTCTGAAAGATGATTGACAGCAGTAAGTTATAGAGAGAGATAAGATCAAAGATCCAAAGGAACTCTGAATAGATTATGGAAGGATTGAGAAGTTGCAAGAGCAATTTGGAGGTCCTGTTGACCAAGTTTGACCATGGTTGACCAAATTTGACTAGAGTTGAATTTTTTATGAAAACCTTGAAGATCTTGAGAAAATGATGATAAGATGAGATTCTGGCAAGAAAATGCCACTAGAAGGTTGACTGCACAAGCGTATGATCCCGATGGTTCCAAATTTTAAAACACAAATTTGTAGCTATCTAGAGATGTCAGATTTCGATTTCAATCTCAAAAATAGATTCAGAATGGTTGATTTAGCCAAGGGTGCAAATTTTACGCAAAATGAAGCACTTTTGAAAATTAGGTCAAAAGCTATATAAGGCCCGGAGGGGTCATTTTCAAATCATTATTCACTTTTGTCTTCTATTAAATTTGAGAGTTTTGAGAGAGATGGAGAGCATTCCAGTGCATATACATCATTTTGAGTGCTCTTGGTGACATGACCGACCACCGGAGTATGACACACCTGTAAGTAGTCGATAAACCATCATTCATTTCAAATTTTTAATGTTTTCTAGAGTATTTAGGTTAGATTTAGCATGTTTTAGCTCTAGCTCTCCAATCTTTGTGCAAGGAAACAGTTTCCTCACGTCGGCCTCAATCACCTCTCACATGAGGAAATAGTTTCCTCACGTAGGCTAGGGCTTCCTTGCCCGGTGCTCCTCAGTGAGCTCGTGCAAGGTTCCTGGTGATGTCGCATGAGAATTCATCCCTAGTGATGAACCTTCACGCAAGAGAAGATCCTTCCTCGCATGAAATGCAACTATAATCTAAAAAGTTTTCATCCAATTTTCCATAGAATCAGCCAATTAGAGCATCCTAGAGTCATGTTTAGGATAGATACACAGCTTCACTTGTTGTTATTGCTTTGAAACCACCATGATTGAGGTACTGATCCAATGTCGTTGCTTTCTTCGTAGGTTGACTTCCCAGATGTTTCATTTTGGTCCCACCATCCCGTCATCATCACATTAGTATAGAGGTTGACCAATGTTGAGGGTGCCCACATCGATGGGCTAGGATTGACATACTTGCATGATATACCCGACATTCAGGTAAATTACGGTCTTCTAGGTGCACTGGTCGAGCGTTTCCATTCGAAGACGAACACATTTCATTTGCCGATGGGGGAGATGACAGTCACTCCCGAGGATATATACCAGATATTGAGGATACCTTTCCATGATGCCCGTGTTGAGTATGAGATTTAGCTGAGAGCGGGTACACTGGCACTGAGGGTCATATTCAGAGATGAGCTAGTGATGGGTCAGGCCATCTCATGGGAGGACTTGGTCAGCAGATATGGAGCTAGTCATCGATTAGTAGTTGTTCTAGCTATATTCTTGAGCTATTACCTGGTTCCTAATCAAGGATAGCATGGGTTGGAGTGCGACTGGGGTCGCATGTGTTAGGAATGGGAACACTGAGAGGGGGGGGGGTGAATCAGTGTTTACTATATTTTAACTTTTTACTTTAATCTTTGTACTAAACTTAAATGCTTAAGTACTAAATTAAACATTCACATAAACATGAAACATGAAATCAACACATGACACTAATATGGTTACGGGGAAACCCGAATAGGTAAAAACCCCAGTGGGAATTGACACCCACTAATATTTTGCACTAGTGTTTTGTGATCCTTGTTAGAAGATCCTTTACCCTGTTAGGAGTAGCTTTACAATGCTTTAAGTACAGTAGACCTTGTTAAGGGTCAGACCCTGTTAGGAGTCTTTTACAATGATTCCTGTTAGGGGAGTGGACTAACTATCCTAGAGCTCACTGCTCAAATGGTGAAGGCTACAACCTTCTGATTTCAAATACACACTATATCTATAGGTGAACTGTCACTATGACATTGCTTGTCTGATCAGTTCCTTTGGTGCGTTGATGCTTTGACCTCTAGAAAAAGCTCTAATACATCTTATCCTATCTTTGCATAACTCTTCTTTGCTTATCACAACTCTATATCCACTTCCATACTAAATACAATGGGCGCATCTTATATTTATATGCTCATATAAAATAATCAACTAGGTCAGCCCTTAGACCTATTACAAATAACACTTCCAAATGAATTGGCTTAAGCATGCTTACAAAAAAACAAGTAAACATGTCGGCAACCTAAATACAATGGGCGCATAGCCTCTACAACATTACATTATCATTGCAAACCAAAATAATGTCTGCACCATGCTCTATTCTCTGCTGGCACACACTGGCTGTGCAACTTCAACTGACTGTATCTTTCACATCTTTGCATATCTACTTATGCACTCATAAACTAAGCATAAGTATAGTCTAACCAACTTAACTTCTAGGGCACATACCATAATTTTTCTATACACACGTGCGCTGATGCTCTGAGCTGCATGAACTTTGTACACTGTCCAGTCTTCAACACTTAATTGAATTCTAATCTTTACACTAAGTGCGCTAACTCCAAACTACTAAATGACTTTGTTGCCATAATGACAACACTATATTTATTCATATACCTCTATATAGACAACTTGCCAACAACATGTTGTAGCGGATATTGGAGAGACCAGCCGTCAGGTTCAGATGGGGCGAGTGCATGCTTGCTCAGATGTACCACGAGATGCACGAGATTGTGTATTAGAGTGCTCAAACCATGGCCACTGGAGTTTTTGTTTTACAGATCTCAGCCTAGGAGCATCTCCTTGTATGCAGGCCAATATTCCATGATACATGGCAGCCTCTAGAGCCGTATATTTATAGATATGCAAGTCCTATGACCTAGCCAATGCTAGATAAGATAGAGTAGTGGTGCGGTCAGCTAGATGACATGGTAGTAGTTGTATGGAGGCCTTGGGTAGCCACAGAGCCATGGGACAATGCTCAATGGGAGCTTTCACACATGTTCATCTTGCATCCACTGATTGGATGTACTATTTCTATCATTGAGCATTTCCTGGTTACACGAGTGTTATGCTAGTTTGGGAGACATCAAGACATCTCCTAGGAGTACTACACATATGCCTATTTCATCGATGAGACAAAGAAGGGCTGCAACCCAGATTGGATTAGGGAAAATGTGTGATTGAGGCACAAGTACCTCCAGTGAGGTGGGACTACATGGTGGATGTCACCAAAGCAGGGATGATGCCTACATATAAAGATCACATCTTGGTGCATCCCTTCCAGAGGTGCATAGATCTTGTCGGTATGGGTCAGAGGGTGCAGTAGCAGCCTACACAGTAGCAAGATCAGTAGGGACAACAGAGATAGTAGAAGCAGGCACCTGCATAGTAGTAGATACTAGCACAGTAGCCTAGACAACATCAGGTTTCTTAGCAGGGGCCACAATAGCATCAACAAAGATAGAGAGCACTGAGGCCGAGGACGGGGTAGACAGATATCCCCCCGAGGACTATGGGTTTAGATGCATGTGTTGGTAGCAATGGGACCTAGTAGAGGTCCACTAGGCAGAGGATAGGGAATGCCTCTTAGCAGCCACCTCCTAACAAGGAGGTACAAGTCAATGATACCATCATGTAGGACCCATCTGCGGGAGGGCAGGATCCACAGGTGTAGGAGGTTCTGAGGAAGAGCTGAGAGCTGATACAATAGGCCCTGAGAGAGAAGGATGACTTCCACATGCAGGTCATCGTACAAGAGACACAGGTGGCTGATTGAGAGCGTGACATCAGAGAGCTCCAGGAGGTGCTAGCGAGATCACGGATAGAGACCTGATATGAGGCTGCCCAGGTAGCTTACTACTATGTAGTGTACATCGGGGTTGTACTAGATTTATCAGAGCAGGTGCCCCCATTCTCTGAGTATGCCAGAGCACCGTAGGGACCTCCATCACAAGCACCTCCACAGGCACCACCACATGCACCACCACAAAGACCGATGCCTCCTCTGTAGAGACCGATGCATCCTCCTCAGGGACCACCACTGCAGGCTCCTCCACCTCCACCTCCTCTAGGTGGTAGCGGATCATGATGCATATTGTAGCCCATTTTTATACTGTGCTTGAGTAGCACCATTTTGTACATTGACATTGATTCGACCGAGATATATATATGAGATCGTCATTTTGATATCATTGTACTTGTATCTATATTGCTTTTATGTTGATGTTTTATGAGATGTTTCCTATATGATTAGAATTAGATATGAAATGCATATGATGTTGTATGTAAATGTTGATGAATATGCACATATTTTATTTTATATGTATATGCAATGTGAAATGCAATGATAGATGGTAGATAAATGAATGCAATGTATGACTTGATTTCTTCTTATAATGGATGCTCATTGCTCATGAATATGTAGATGTAAAATGTATGCATATGGATTCATGATAATGCAATGAATATGCAATGGATATGCAATTTATGTGGTACTAATCATCTCATGCAGGATGTAGCAATATATGACAGGTACTAACCAAAAGAATGTTTCGAAGATCAAGAGCAAGGACTAGACACTTGTGCAGCCAAGATGAATTCGGGACTAAAGATGAGAACCCTCGATGAGTAGATCCAGAAGAAGATAATCAAGAGAGCACCAAAACACTATCTCAATGCAAGCCTAGAATGAAAAATGCAAGCCTAAGCTAGACACAAACCCTAGGACTTGGTTGTTGGATTCATGTTGTTATCATCATAGAGTTTTTTTAGCAATGGACATTCGTAGGATGTTGTACAACCCTCACTGACATTGCAATCATGAGAATATGAATATGACATTAGTCTTAGATTTGTCAGAATGAGGTGTAAGCATTAAGGCACAAGAAGCCAGAATGACCTGAACACCTATTCCTTTTGATTTAGCAAGTTAACATAAGCATCAAAGCATAGTTGCTAGAATGACCTGAATGTTGCTTGCATACAAACATACCAGACATGCAAGAGTTCCTTCCTTTGCTAAAGAATGCTCGTAGTGACCCTTAAATTCACTTAGCAGGACGAGTTTTTGCAATTTCACTTGTAGCAAAAATAAGTCACTCAAACAAACAAGAATTTGTT
>BSBK01011157.1:2500-42643 GCA_027943335.1 Chamaecyparis obtusa
TACATAGTGATTTGGCCAAACCATTTCCAAATCCTTCTTTCAAAAGAGACAAATATGTCTTAACATTCATTGATTATCTTTCGTGGTATACTTTTGTATATTTTCTCAAACAAAATTATGAAGTCTTTAAGTATTTTCAAGAATACAAAACTTTTGTAGAGAAACAAATAGTAAAACCCATCAAGGTTATGCACATTGATAATGGGGGGAATATTTCAACCATAGGTTTAATAAGTTTTGTATCTCAAAACGCATTGATCTTCCACACACAAATCCCTACTCTCCATAAAAAAATGGAGTTATAGAATGAAAGAACCGGTCCTTGAAGGAAATGGATAATTGTATTATCCACTCCAAATAATTGGCACCTTAGCATTGGGTAGAGGCCATCGAATGAGAATTTTATATCTAGAATAGGGTTCCTCATCAAGTTGTGAAGGGGGTAACTCCTTTTCAATTTTGGACTGGTTGGAAACCCATAGTCAAATACTTTTGAGTGTTTGGGTTTCCTGTGTGAGCCTACATTCCAATAGAGAAACACAAGGCCATGGATTTGTAGAGTATGCCTTGCATGTTTTTTGGGTATCCAGATGGTGTCAAAGGCTAAAATATTCTCCATCCTACCAAACATGAGATTTTCATTGTGAGGAGGATATCTCCAATTATTCTTCTACCACTTCTCCATCCTTCATTCCTATGGAGACATTGTGACTACATGATGACATTTCTTCTGAGGATTTTAATCCTCCTAATCATATCGAGGAGTCTTCTTCTTCTACTTTAGATGATGATGATGAGGATATATCTTCCTCTTCTCTTAGTCATCATTCATAGGGTGATGATTATCCTCTATATTATCCACATTCTCTAGCTACTAGGACTCTTTTTTATCTTCAGACATTGGATTCAATGGTTGATTGGGTTGGTGATCCCTTAGATGAGAGAGAAACAAGGTCATAGTTTGAGAAATCTCCACATTTCTTCACTTCTATAGCTTCCAATCCACAATCCTTTCAGGAAGCTTCTAGTGTCCCCACATGGGATGCTACCATGCAAGAGGAGTTCAGTTCCTTAGAGAAGAACCATACTTGGGATTTAGTCCCTCTTCCTAAGGGAAGGAAACTTGTTCAGTGAAAATGGATGTATTAAACTAAATTTGCTGCAAATGGGTTAGTTGATAATCATAAGGCTCGCCTGATTACCGAAGGATTCTCCCAAGTTCTTGGGATTGACTATGCTGAGAACTTTGCACCAATTGCCAAGATGAATTTCATTTGACTTGTCCATGCCATTGCTGCATCCCATCGCTAGGAAGTTCATTAGATGGATGTGAAGAGTACTTTTCTCCATGGTGACCTTTAGGAGGAGATTTATATGGAGCAACCAAAAGGGTTCATTCAGGTTCCTTCACTTTTTTTCTGCCTTTGGAAGTCTCTCTATAGCCTTAAATTGGCTCCTCAAGCCTAGTATGCCAAGATGGACTCCTTCCTTCTATTAGTTGGTTTCACTCGATGCCATTCTGATTTGAACATCTACATTTTGTAGTAGGAGGATACTTTGAATTTCCTTGTTCTCTATGTTGATGACTTGTTGATCACAAGGAGACAGTCATCCCACATCACAAAAATGAAAACTTCCCTTCATGATTGGTTATTGATGTCTGACTTAGGTATTCTCTACTACTTCTTAGGTATTGAGATCACTCAATCACCTTCCGATATCTTCATTAGACAACCTAAGTACACTCTTGATATGATATCCAAATTTCACATGGATGACTATAAATCTACACCAACTCCATTTATGTTAGGAGTCAATCTTGAGGCTTCTTTTTCTTCACCCTTGGTCTATGCTAGTTTGTATCATCAATTAGTTGGTAGCCTAATATATTTGACACGCATGAGGCCTAATATTTCATATGATGCGGGCATAGTCTCTAGGTTCATGCATGAGCCACATGAGCTGTATTGAAAAGAAGATAAGCAGATTCTTCAATATATCCAGGGTACTCACATTTATGAAATTCATTATGCAATGGGGGTGGATTTTGACTTGGTGGGGTAGAAAAAGTCATATTAGGCAAGCGATTCTTAGGATCAAAAGTCTACTAAAGGGTATTTCTTTTCTCTTGGTTTAGGTCCGATTTCTTGGCCGAGAAAGAAGCAGTCTGTTATTTCTCTTTCATCCACTGAGGCTGAGTATCGAGGAGAAGTTAATGCCTCTACTAAGGCCATTTTACTTCAGAACATCCTCACTAAGTTTGGAATTCCTTTCCAAAATCCAACGCTCATCTTTTGTGACAACTAGAGTGCCATTCATATTTATCGCAATCTAGTCCCATCACTAGTAGACCAAGCACATTGAGATTCACATGCACTACATTTGGCAGTTTATTCATGAGAAGGTCCTTGACGTTCAGTACTATCAGAGATCATATCAAACTATAGGCATCTTCCCAAAACCCTTTACTAAGAGAAATTTGATTCACTTATGTGCTTTTCTTGGGCTACGACAAGTGTCTCCTTTTGCTGGAGCTTTTTAGTGTCATATTTTCTCTCTTTAGGAGAGGAGTTTTCTCCCACTGGGTTTTCTCCTTTTCTCCTGTTATGAGAGGTTGCATCCTTTCCATTTTACTCTTGAATTAAGTTTACTTAGGTGAAATTATTTATTTCATTTCTTTTATTAGGTGGATATTAGTTGGAGGATATTGTTGAGTCCTACTTAGACTATTTTGGAGGTCTAAATTTTTGTAAATTTAGAGTTCTATGTAAGCATAAAAGTCATAAAAACCACAAATAATATACTTACATATCCTAATAGTCTCATGAGAATTCACCTTGTGAGAATTTTTATCCCCTAACAATAAGCTTGTATACATACTTTCAACCTCCAAAAATCAAAACTATGTGTTTTCTAAATATCAAGTTTTAGGGTGCTATAGTACTTTTACAGTTCAAATATTTAAAATCTCCTAGATCAGCCATTTTCCAAACTAAATATCTCATTGCATAAAAGACATATGACTAAACCCACCATGCCCTTGCATTTTTCATATGACTAAACCCACCTTTCTCCATTTTCATAGCCACAACTCACCATTCCTTATTTTTCCAAAGCTCTAAGTAAATAGAATTTCTTAAATTTATCATCTAAGATTTGCAAAGTTTAGTAAAGTTTCCCTAATATTCCCCTTTAAGAAAATTTAGGGTTACATTTATATGACAATCACGGTTTTACAAATATTCATAATGAAAGCAAGGCCGAAACAACCAATTGAGATATAGAGGCAAAGACTACATGATTGCAAGAAGTGATGTGTAGAGAGAATAGATAATATAAAGTTAAGATCATGTGATCGTATTAGAAGCAATGGCTCTTTAACGTGGGAAAAATGTTGACTGATAGAAGGAAAAATACAACAATATATTATGGAATAACAATGAAGAGAATATGCACAACAAGTGTTTCCAATGATTAGAATAAATAAACAAGTCAATTTCATGCACTTCAAAGAAAGAAAGAAGACATAAGACATGTGGTGCTTGAGCACGAACTTAGGGAAAAGTTAAATAGGAAATAAAGAAAAATGCATGCGGTGTTTCCAAGTGGCAAACACATGGGGTTTGTTAATGTACATGTGGTGCTTGTGCATGGAGTTTTGGCGAAATGAAAAGTGAAAAAGAGAAGAAGATCTGACATGTTTCCAAGTGGCAAGCACGTGAGATGAAGCTCAAGTTTTCAAGAAGGGTACTAAAGAAGAAGCCGCATTTAGCTTTTTGTGGCACCTAGGCCCACTAGAAAGTGTCTTAGTGGACATGTGGTATTTTTTTGAAAGTTATGTGTGAGGCCCTACCACAAGCTCATAATAGCATTTCATTTATCTTCATAATAGAGCTAGTATTTGATACTCTACTTTGATGCATTATGGATTTATATTTTATATGATAGGGATTTGATCACATTGGATTGTGGTGCAACTTATTTTATGATTCTTTTTGTACTCATGATGATGAATTTATGATACATTAATGATTTCATTATGGTTAATTGACTTAAACGAATGTTATGATGATGAAATTTAGTATATGTCTTCATGTGAATTATTTGGGAAATGGAAATTGAATTCATATTATGATGATACGTGGTCATTATTGTAATTGAATGTTAGGTGCTTAAATGCTAATACATGTGCATGTAATTTCATGTGGAAAATATATTGGAAAAGTGTGGATTGCTCTATTGAGTTGAGTTATGAATTGATCATGTGGAGATGTTAATTAAATGTCAAATGCATGTATAATGTTTGTATTCATATACTTTATATGCAAATTATTTCTTGGACTACTGATATTCGAATTGAGATGTACATGAAAGTGACCATGGAATTATTCGGAGAACTATAACCAAACCTATGTGTGATAGTGAAGCCAAGGTGGCGTCTAATGAAGAGATGATACCTCGTATGTAATGAGATTTGTTTCATAAATATGAATGCTTGTATGTTTGTTCAAATTGTAATTTGTAAATTTGTAATTATGTAACTATGTAAATGGATATGCCATGTGTATTTTTGTGATGTGTATTTTGTGTTGTCAATTGACACTTGTAATGTGTATATGTGGCAATGACATGTCCATTTGAGGATGAGTGTATTGCAACATACAACTGGGGTAGTAGCATGTAGGATCCCCATGTGAACCACTTGGTTAGAGAGCCTTAGGTAGGGTCAAATCAAGAGAAACCCGTATGTAAAATTTAGGTGTATTTTTGGAGGGTCAAACTAACTCCTAGTGTTGAGTTTAGGCCCCTTTTGAAGGCCCAAATGATATACCTATGGGTAAGGGTAAATTTTAACCATAGGACCACCTAGTTATGTATCTTGAGCCCTTCAAAAGGTTGGTTTTCCAAGATGGAAAAATTTAAACTTTTTGAGAAAATGGCCTTGGGTAGACAACCTCTCCTATCATGTGTAGATTTCTTGTTTCATCTTCTCAAGTCACTTTTTTGAGAATCCATTTATAGTAACTTGTAAGAGCTTGGGAAGACCAACCTATAGGTTTTCATGTATTCTTCAAAGAGGGTTGTGGGAAGTGTGTAGAACCTTTTTAGAAGGATCTCCCAAGACTTAAAGCTTGTTCACCCACTCTCCAACTTTGGAGACAACGAAGAAGTTAGAGAAGAAAGAGGATTTGGGACTTGGAGCTCTTCATAAAATCACATTGTTGCCATAACTTGAGTAGACGTTGGTTAAACCCTCTCCATTTTTATTATGTTCTTGTGTATGAAAATCTTGTAGCAAGTATGTGTTGTGATAGATTTTCTTGTGTTACTTTCATGGTGATTCTGTAATTTTCCATGTTTTGTTGTTTTGGGAGTGCAAGGCCAAACTCACCCTTGGGAGGGAAGAATAACCTTGGAGTGAAGAGATTTATGACAACTTGGGAGTATAGATTCTCTCCTCATGGAGGAGAGGGATAAGGCATGGATTATGGGGTCCATGTTGCCATTGTTTTATTTATTTGGGGGTCATAAGAGGAGTTTTGTCATGTTGCCATTTGGGGGTCATAAGGAAATTTGTGGGTATTGTATTGCAAAGAAGGGATGTGTTTTGTAAGCCTTGTGAAGGCATTTGCATTTTGTTTTTATGACTTTCTCCTCCTAAGTACTTGGTCCACCTTCACCCCATTATTTGGGTCATTTAGTGACCTTATGTGTAAGCCTTGGGTTGGGATATTTTTGAGTTCTTTGTTTTGCTTGTAAATTAGTCTGTGCTCATGTTTTAGTTTGTGTGTAACCAAGGATAACTTTAAGAAACCCCCTTTTAGGAAAAAGTGTAAAATCATGACGAATCGTACATTATTTTAGTGGGGAATTTTTTTTAATGTAGGCGAATTTTTTTTTCAAATCCTCATTTTTTCATAGTTTGTATTGGCGATTTTTTCCCTACCGAATGAAAATTTCATAAATTGCTAGCGAATTCTTTAGTCATGTGGGGAAAATATATATTATATGAGGTGAATAATTTTCTTTTGAAGTAAAAAATTATAATATATGAGGTGAATGATTTTTTTTTTGAAGGGAAAAAAAACAATTGTATTGGTGAATTTTATGTACCATTTGAAAATTTATTTATTTTATTGGCTAATCATTCGTTAATTATGGGAAAAAAAATATTTTATTGGTGATTTTCAAAAGATGGGACATAACATGGACACGTAACTTAACCTAACATACCTAACATACATTATTTTATAATGTTAAATGTATTATTTGAGACCGTCTAATGACCGAAGATCAATAGCTAAAGTTTAATTTCAGCCCCAATTTCTTGAAGGAAATAGAGTTGTTGAGGAAGTCATTGGAATGTTCACACGTATCAAATAAGGGTAATTTGTCTGCAGACTATAGTGTACCCATGTTGGTATCGATAATCACGGTCCTATTACTATAGTGCCACTTGTAACCTCTTAACTTGGTAAGAAATAAATGCCTTGTCAGTGACAAGCGACATTCTTTAACTTGTCACGCACCACTTCCAAATTTGTACAGATGATATAACCGATATCTAACATTTTTGCATTTATGGGAAATATTTACTGCCAGATATGAAAGATTAAGGACAAAATTTTAATTTCTCACACACATGCATTTAGGGGAAAGATTTACATGAAATATTTAGAGGCATATTAAGGACAATGGATTTAATACCATTAAAGATAGAATAATTTATTACTATGTAACGATCAAGGATTCAAGGGCTATTCATAGACGATCTAGCTTCTTTATTCCTCGATTCGTCTTTGCTAGATAAATTGTTTCTTTAGGTCATTAGTTTGCAGTTGCACTCTACAAATAATTTTTTTTTAAGGTTTCTAAAGTTTGAGATGGAGACTTCAATTAGGATTAGATGCACATCTGAGGAGCCTGAGAAGGCCTTTCTGGGTTCCTTTTCAGATGAAACCTTACAATCAATTTGTAAGGAGGCTGGGCCTTTTGTAATAGAGGCTTTTAAAATGGTGCTAGGCAGAGAGTTTATGCACAATGAAGATAGGCATCGGGTCAACACAGACATTATGTCCCATTTTTTGGCATCTCTTCTCGACCTTGCATGAGAGAAGGTGGACATGTTAATGCTGTCGAGGAGGGTTTTTCAAGAAGAATACCTGGGGGACAACATTGATGTTGTCATGTTCACAAAAATAGGGTTGTGGATCCCTTGGTCAAATGAAATACCCAAGCTTCTCCTCCTAGGCCAGAATGTGGCCATGCAACCTTTTCTTTTGGGCCTGAATGCTGGACAGTATAAGCGCCATAGGAAATGGGTCCTGATTGCTAGGGATTTTCTCTGAAAGTGGTTTATGCTTGACTAAGTGGAGGCTCAGGCAGGGAAATACGGGTGGCTCGATGAATTCTCATAGTTTATCCTCTCTACAGAATTCTACTTAGATGGAGCCGAAGGGAAAAATCAGTAGTGGATTACTATTATTATTTTTTTTATAAAAACATACCTCATTTTTGGATTTTTTTTATTTATAGTAGGTTTCTCTTTGTACTGGAAGTGGACAATGTAATTATAATTTTATGAAAAAAAACAATAAAAATTTTGCAAGCTTTAGCTCATTTCAATTTGTGTTTTATGGGTACAAAAAATGGTTCTTAGACTTCTCTGCCACTGTGATTGCAATATTTTAATTAGTTGCTTTATCTGTGTATTAGACATGTATGATGTAACTTGTAAGTATGTTTCAGTAGAAATAAGGAAACGTTCAAATGATGTCGATGGTATTTCTATTTTTAAATCTGAATATTTAAAATGTATCACAGTTGTACAATGTAGATAGTTTTAGTTAATAAAAGAAATGTCTTATTAGTTATCACTGAGTACTGACATTAAGTTTGGGTAATGTTACCTGTCAAAATTCACACACTCGTACATTTAATATGAAAAATTTACATAATTTTGAAGGAAAAATGAATTAATAAGGTTAGAGAAAGAGTTTATGGTTTTCTAATTATAATGTATGAGAATTATATGTGATTATAATTATCAACGTTAAAGTTATAATCAATAAAAAATATCATTTTAACTTTAAGTATACTATATAATCAATTTGAAGGACAAATGAATTAATAAGGTTAGAGAAAGAATTTATGGTTTTCTAATTATAAGGTTTAAGAATTATATGTGATTATAATTATCAACATTAAAGTTATAATCAATAAAAAATATAGTTTTAACTTTAAGTATACTATATAATCAATAAAAAATATTACTTTAACTCATGTTTGGGAGACCTAGTGAGTCAGCGACCACAAAAATCTTGTAATCTCTAAACACTAACCTTAACTCCGGCTTTTGAAATATATTAGAATGTAATATTATTAAAAAAATAGTGCATTTTGAATTTGATTGGCTAAAATTGTTACTATTCAATTAAATAACTTTAAATGTTATTAACTTATTATGCATGATTAATTAATATCTATAAAGGAAAAACTAACAGTATAACATTTAACAATATCTGTTGCAAATAACTACTGTTGGATGAGCATAGATTGATGATGTACGATGGACTTAAGGATGAAAGGGAAAAGCAACCCCATCTTTTCAAACCCATTCCAGAATCATGACACGTGTCACTAAACACATAACACATTCCACTTGCAGTCTCGCATGGTCAACCAACAATGTCATTTGATGATGACGTGACACATTTGAGACTCTGACTCATGAGGTGAGTCAGCCGTTAGGTGAATAGGTGAGTTAATGGGACCCACATGGCCACCACACCACTCACCAGATAGTGACTAACAATCACATTATGACCATTGGATGATTGTAGATCAATGACCGAAGTTATATTTTGGGATATAAGGGAAAAGCAACCCCATCTTTTCAAACTCATTCTAGAATCATGACACGTGTCACTAAACATGTAACACATTCCCCTCGCAGTCTCGTACGATCTACCAAAAATGTCATTTGATGATGACGTGGCACATTTGACTCATGAGGTGAGTCAGCTGTCAGGTGACTAGGTGAGTTAATGGGACCCATGGGGTCACCACACCAGATAGTGACTAACACTGACATTATGACCGTTGGATGATTATAGATCAACGACCGAAGCTATATTTTGGGCTGAAAGGGAAAAGAAAACCTATTTTTGCAAACCCATTCCAGATTCATGATGCATGTCCACTCACACAGTCAGTGATAGTGACAAGTGTGATGACTGTAGATTGTACAATTTTGGAACTTTAAGTTTCACTTTCCATGCTAATTTTTTATTTATAAATTACAAGTATAAGTAGTTTGTAGATTTAGAAAGGGGTTACGGATTCTAAATTTCTAGGTTGAGGATTGAGGTCTGAGGAAAGCAACAAAGTTTCTCAGCTCTCTTCCCAGTCATAGTCTGCAAAAATCAAAACTAAGGGTAATGGGTAACTACTAAAATCTTGAACACCTACGTCCTGCATTTTAAATTTTTCAAATCTCTTGATTTACTACTATACTATTTATATTATATAAAAAAATTAGCATGTTAGGGTTTAATTTTGAATCACCCTTCTAAATTGTAGGCTTGTAGCTGTGTATAAATATTTGAATTTTCCTACGAGTAAATAGTGATACCGATTACCAACTTACCATGATGGAGAAAACAAATATCAAGAATAAGACTATGAGTAAAAGACCAAGTCAAATAATAGAATTCCACAATCTACTTAAAACACCAAGTTTCACTGATTTATTCCATGATATTTATGATCCTGTTATTCATGGAAATAAGGGAATAATGGAAATTAGATTTGTAGTTGAAAACAAGTGGAATGAACCAAATAAGGGTTCAAAATTTTATTCATTTAACCCCATGATAAATGCAATGAAAAATAAAATTGGAGCGTGGGTTGCTCATTTAGCACGTATGATGTTACCTCAAGTATTCCCTTTCCCAGAAATTGTCATAGTCTGCACCAAAAATTATGATGAAAATAGAAAAGCAATTGTGAATATAAATACTTAGGAGGAAATTTTGTCTATAACTGAAAGTGAATTTTCTAGTCTGTTGAACCTAGGGTTTGAACAACAAAACTCAAATGTGCACATTGACCTGGGAAAGCTGGCAGAGGATTATGAAAAATTAGATGCAACACAGAGAGATTCTTATATCAGAGGAATAACAAGTGGTTCTAGTCTGAGTCTAGATCGTAAGCCTCCTTATGATTATGATATTTTTGTGCCATGGGCACAAGACAATATTTCCTTGCTAGCATTTTGTTTGGGATTGGATAGTAACAAAGAAGTGGGTGCCAGCATTCTTGAAATGCTTTTTCATATTCATTTTGAAAAAGAACCAGTAAAATATTTTTTTATTGAGCATATTGTTCGTTGCATGCAAGAAAAATTACTAATGATTAAAAGAAGTTCACAAAATACATTTAGATTCACAACCTACTTGTGCTATCTTCTCTTAGCAAAGCATCATGCAATATTTTAGACAAACAAGCTTTGCAGTTAGGGCCAAAATCCAATATATGAGTGGACACTTCAGATAAGGATGATTGATAATAGAAGGAACTAAACCAATTTTGTAGACTTATTTTTGGCACCAATGTACCATAAAATTATAGGCACTCCAATGCCTAGATTTCTTGCTACTTGTAGAGATTGCATTCAACTTAGAAGTAAAATAAAATTGGCTGACTGGTACTTAATGGAAGAGTACATTGTGTTAAGGTTTTATGGTTCAGTGATAGAACCCTAAAAACTTCCAATACATGTAACAGAGAGGGTATTTGCATTGGAATATGTACGGAAGATGGAGAGCACAGATGTACTCTTTAATGGTCAGCAAAATAAAATGATATTTCCTTCCTTTCCTTTCTCATTTGGAGGGTTCACATTTGAGAGAAGAGGATTCAAAGTGGCACAAGCCTTTTTTTCAATTTTTCACTTTGATGTTGACAGTCACTAGCAGTATGATCCACTCAACATAATTGGAACAAAGCTTAGAGAGAATGGGAACTCTGCAAGAAAATGTCAACATGAAAGTATGCCATTGATTGAAAAATTTAAAAACATGGAGTCTTGGGATGAGGTAAAAAAATAGATGGAGAAATATGCTACTGAAAATAATATGTCAATACAAGAATTTCCATCACAAATTATGGCATTGCACAAATAGAAAGGAAAAGTGCAGGCCATGACATTGTGCAATTTCTACCAAAAAGCTGCTCAACCATCTACAATATCTATTCTAAAAGAGCTAATGAATGGATGTATGGATGATAATTGGACTTCAACCAAAATTTCTAATTTTTGGGAAATGAGGAAGAATCTCGATGAGCCAAAGACCTCTGTAGATCTTTATGACGTGGAAGAGGATACAATGTTTAGTGAATTGTGGAATAAGTAGCATCCAACTGAAGCATATCATGATGATGATGATAACTATGAACAGGATTTTGTGAATCCCACATCTAGTGTGAATCTCACATATAGTAAAGTATATTCAATTAGTAGAGGAGTTGATGTGTCCACAAAAGTTCAATATACCAAATGGGTAGATATTGTAGAAAAAATGGGCTACCCAAGTTTTGGTGGTTTGGGTCCTAGTGGACAAGGGCTTTGGTCTATACCTGACCCACTAGCTCCACCAAAACATGGTGAGAAACCATGCCTTGGGCTTGGAGTTCAATCATCATATTCATCAACTCAGTCAATTTCATTTGTTCAGCTTCAAATACAGTTCCACCTATTCCAAGCACTCAAATTCAATCTGAATCAAGCACTCAAATTCAATCTAAATCAAGCACCCAGATTCAATCTGAATCAATTACCACTCCCATAGCTATGGATATCATTAGTACAACTACAACTAGTGGTCCAAAAAGAACATTATATGTGGACATGAAAATAATGGTTCCCAAAGATCAAGGTAGTGTAAAGAAGAAAAAATTTATGACAAGTATTAGTACAACAATGCCAATGGTGACTATCAGTCCAACAATTGACCAACCTTTAGGAAAAACCCCTCTGAACAGTCCAAAAAGTCCACTTGTAATGGGTAAGGGTGTTGGTAATCCTCATGGTGGACTAAGTAGAACCACATGCAACATAGGTGGAAGCTTGTACATCAGTGCAAGTGCTATTTCACCATTCAAACATTCAATTGTGTCAGAAAACCTTGATTTTTGTTATAATGATTTTGTAACTAACTATGAACAATCAAAAAATAGGAATAGACAAAATAGTAAGACAATGAAGATGGAAGCAGTTGCTGTAGCTCGTGATGTAGAACCTACATCCAACATGTTATTTCCCACATATGACCCAAATAAAGATACGATGGAATTCATGGTTGTTATGCCCCCAACTAGATATAACAATCCACCAGAGAGTTAGTTAGATCCATCTCAATTTCAAGTTAGCACCCTCCAAATGGATTTATCCAAAATTAAAATGTGGACAAGATAAATGTGTCGAAAATGACCAACCAAGTGGTCTACAGTTCAGTGATGAAGTTGGAGAGAGAGAAAGGAAAGCTTCAGGGAACAATAAATAAGTTAAAGGCAGACTTGGAAAATGTAAAGGCAAATGAGAAAGTAGTAGAAAATAGGTGAAAAGAATTAGAGAGAAGGATAAAAAATTCATCCTCTAAAGAAGCAATTGGACTGCAAGAACATATGGATGAAAAACTGAAAACTCTGAGGGAAAAATTAGAACAGAGCGAAAAAAAAATTGAGGATGAAAAAGCCTCTTCATTAAGTTTATATAAAAAATTGGAGAATGCGGGACATGCAAACAATAACTTAAAGAAAGAATTGGAGAATGAGAGGGTAAAAACAAAACAGTGGGAAGAGAAAGAAGAGAAAATAAAACAACATAGTGAACACTAGTTCTTAGAAATGAGAGAAGACCTAAAGAAGGCAAATAATACAATTAAAAATTATAAAAATAGCTTGAATGACCATGTAAATAATACAGTCAAGAAAATAAAAAATTCTTATGGGGGCAAATAAAGATGTCTGGCGATAGGTTGTGTGATTGGTTTGAACTGAATGAAACTCTTAGAGATGTTTTCGGGAAGCTAAAAGAGCACATTGATAAGAACAAAAAAATTTGTCAGAGACAGAAAATTGCAAATCAGATTATGCAAGAAATCAACACAACCAGTGACATGCATTTGGAAAGCAAGGGAATTCAAGACCACATTGGTGCAACAATAAAGGTGAACTCTATCTTTCAAAAATGTTAGAAACTAACATAAGCAGATGAAACTCTTTCCTTATTCAGGCCAAAGCTCGCCAAGATGAATAGTAAAACAACCAAATTGATATCTCTTGGTTTGCCGAGTCCTGGTCTCGGTTATTCATCAATGAATTTTTTTGGAAGAGAAGCTTACAAAAAAGGTTGGAGGACACAATGACGTCTTATTTAGGCCAACTTCCTCAGGACAGAACTCATGAAGGCATTACAAACTACATCAAAACATTGACAAATTTGAATGCACTAATGGAAGGAACATTGCTTTCAACTCACTCTTCCAAGTATGGATGGCTGATGAGGTTGCAGGTCATTTACTATAACATCATAAATTTTGCCCTTCCAAATGATGAAGAATGGAGAATACTAAAGAAACTGACAGAATCATCTTGATCTCATCAATCATAGTATGTGAAAGTACTTTTAGTTTCAATCATCTCTATATCTTTACTATATATCTTTGTGATGCAGGAGCATCCTGGGTGTAAGAGCAATCTTGCATCACCCAAAAATATTTATGTTTTTATATTCAATAAGGGTTATTTTGTGCAGAGCTGCTATTTGTGGAAAGTTACTATTTTTGGTAATTTTTGTATGTGCTCAGAATGATCTGATTTCTTTCTTGGAGGTTCATTTTGGTCATATAAGTCTACCAGTAAAGTTTCATTTCCAGATCAAGTGTATGTTGGAAGATATTGAAGATTTTCGGTATTGGCAGCAGGGTACAGAAACTTTGGACTCAGTTTTGAAGGCTTTAGAGGCCTCGGATGAGGTCGAAAATTTGGGTGACGGGCGCTTGCACCGGTCAAGCTTGTAGAGCACTTCGTGACGTTTCTGAAATGGGGTTATAATAGCCGAGCGGGTCAACGGGTGATGACTTATGGTCTTCGGAAGTTGGGCCACCTGAAATGGCGAAAAATAATTTTCTTCAAAATTTCTGTTCGGGTTTCAAAGGTTATCTTGAGCCGACTATGATGTAATAAAATGTAAAATAAAATAATTCTAAGTTTGGTCGGCCTTATTGGCTAAAAATTTTGGAACCTTCCCAGGCGGTGGAAAATTGCCTATATAAGGAAGGCTGTATTATTGTCTTAGGCAGTTCAGAATAGTTCTGGGTAGTAGATCTGGGTAATAGTTCAAGGCTTTGTCCTACAGAATATTGTAAGGGAATGCCCATGTGGCTTTGCATATTGTAATTCTGAAAGTTTGTAATTCCACATTTGTGGAGATAATAAGAAGCCAATTTTCTGTTCTTGCATATTGTTGTTGTTTCTCTATTTCTGTTATGTGTTTGTGGTATTAAGGGGAGCACCCTTCATCAAGTGGTATCAGAGCAGGAGTTCTTGAGTGTGTAAATAGATCGCCGACTGTGAGGCAGTTTGCACCAGGACCGTGGCTAGGGTTTCATCGCACATCGCGAAAATGCCTCCACGACGAGAACGTGGCGGAAGAGTTGGTGCTGTGACACCTGAGGTTAGAGAGCTGCAGAGACAAGTGCGAGCATTGCAAGAAGAGATTCGCAGAGGAATGAATCTTAATGTCAGAGATGAAAGCGAGGATGAAGCCGAAGAAGAATATCAAGGAGAAATTGAAATTGTGAACCAGGAGGAAGAAAGACTTTTTCGGGCGATTTCCAAGATTGGGAAAAGACCTAAGATTGAGGTTCCTACATTTTCTGGAAATCTTAACCCAGAGGAATTGATCGACTGGATCAATGAATGTGAAGAATATTTTGAGTATGAAGATGTTGAGGATCCTGATAGGGTCAAATTTGCGAAGGCCAGACTGAAAGGTCATGCGAAGATATGGTGGCAAGAGATTCAGTTGGAGCGAAATAGAAGGGGAAAGGAGAAAATCACGAGATGGGATCGGATGGTGGATAAATTGAAGTGACAGTTCATTCCTGTTGATTATGAGCTTGACCTACTGAAGAAAATGCAGAGTTTGAAGCAAGCAGGAAGATCTGTTCAGGAGTATACAGAGGAGTTCTATCGACTTCTCATCAGAACAGGCCATGCAGAAGCTGATAAAGAGAAAGTTTCCCGATACCTTAATGGGTTAAGGCCAAGCATTCAGGAGGAGCTGAATCTGGTTCGAATGAATAGTATTGAAGAGGCATACCAGTTTGCCCTAAAAGTAGAGGAAAAGCTGAACAAGAAGTTTGAGAGCAGACAAAACGGAAGAGGTCGCGGTGGACGATCTGGTGGACGGTCATATGGTGGCCGAAATGAAGATCCGAAAAAGAAGGATGAGGCCAGTAGCAGTCAGAATCAGCGAGGAAATAATTTCAATCACTTCCAGGATCAGAATAATAGAGATCAAAGAGGGAGAGGAAGAGGACAAGGATCTGGAAGAGGTGGCTTCCGTGGAACGTGTTTTCACTGTGGAGAAGAAGGTCACAGGGCATTTGAATGTCCTCAGCGCCAAGGCAGAACAGATAGGAGAAATGAAGGCCAGGCCAGAGTTGCACATGTCGATGAAGATGCTAGATCATCAAATTCTGAAGATGCTGAAAGAGGAGAAACGCTAATTAATAGAAGAGTCTTGCTGAGTGGTGAGAATGAACCTGAACAAAGGAGGAGCCTATTTCGCACTAGATGCAAGTGTGAGGGTAAATGCTATGATGTGATTATCGATAGTGGAAGCATTGACAATTTGGTGTCAGAAGAGATGGTGACAAAGTTGAAGCTCAAGAGGCAGAAACACCCACATCCATATCGGATTGCCTGGGTGCAGGATGACCACAAGGTCATGGTCAGTGAACAGTGCCCGGTAAAGTTCAAGATCGGCGGATACCAAGATGAGGTATTGTGTGATATCATATCTATGGATGCATGTCATATGTTGTTGGGTAGACCATGGCAGTTTGACAGATGTGCTGTACATGATGGTCGTGCGAATACCTATTCCCTGACAAAGGATGGAGTGCGACATAAGCTAAAACCATTGAAGGAGACTGAAGAAAAGGTATGTGGTACTGCAAGGATAACTTTTGTTGATGGAAGAAATTTCCTAGATGGTATGAGGCATGAGCATGTATGTTTTGCTTTAATCCCAAAAGCTGGTAAAGAGGAAGTAGAAGATGTTCCTGTAGAAGTTGCAGATTTGTTGAATGAGTTTCAGGATATTGTGTCTGATAACGTGCCTGATGGATTACCACCAGTCAGGAAGATCAGTCATCAGATGGACTTGATCCCAGGAGTGAGTTTGCCGAACAAGGCAGCACACAGAATGACACCTGTAGAAAGTGAGGAGTTGAACAGACAAGTACATGAGTTGTTACAGAAAGGATTGATCCGTGAGAGTCTGAGTCCCTGTGCTGTACCAGCGGTATTAGCACCAAAGAAGAATGGAGAATGGAGGATGTGTACAGATTCTAGGGCAAAAAACAAGATCACAATCAAGTACAGGTTTCCATTGCCACGAATGGATGATATTATGGACTGTTTGAGTGGAGCTGTGTATTTTTCAAAGATAGATCTAAAAAGTGGATATCATCAGATTCGGATCAGAGAAGGAGATGAATGGAAGACTGCCTTCAAGACAAAGGAAGGACTGTATGAGTGGTTAGTCATGCCTTTTGGGCTAACCAATGCACCGAGCACTTTCATGCGGCTCATGAACGAGGTTCTGAAAGAATTTCTAGGTAAGTTTGTCATTGTTTATCTAGATGATATTTTGATCTTTAGTAAGACATTGGAGGAGCATATGATGCATATTCGTATGGTATTTGAGAAGCTGAGAGAAGAGAAATTGTTGATTAATTTGAAGAAGTGCAGTTTTGTGAAGAAAGCGTTAGTGTATTTGGGATTTGTAGTTTCAGCAAAAGGTCTAAAAATGGACCCAGAGAAGGTACAGGCTATCCTTGAATGGCCTACTCCAAGGAGTGCTACTGAGGTAAGATCTTTTCATGGTTTGGCTAGCTTTTACAGAAAGTTTATCCGAAATTTTAGCAGTATTTGTGGACCCTTGACTGAAACAATGAGAGGGGATAGAAAAGAGTTTAAGTGGACTAATGGGGCAGAAAAGAGTTTTCAATTATTGAAACAAAAAGTTACAGAACAACCTGTTTTAGCACTTCCAGATTTTAATAAGGTGTTTCAAGTAGATTGTGATGCTAGTGGTACTGCAATAGGAGCTGTTATGAGCCAAGAAGGTAAACCTATTGCTTATTTCAGTGAGAAGTTAAATGATGCCAAGAGGAAATATTCTGTTTATGATCAAGAATTTTATGCTATAGTTCAGGCATTAAAGAAGTGGAGACATTATCTGCTTCTTAAGGAGTTTGTTTTGTATACTGATCATCAAGCTTTGCAATATTTGAATAGTCAAGGAAAATTGAATCAAAGGCATTTGAAATGGGTTGAGTTTTTGCAGAGTTATACATTTGTTTTGAAACACAGAAGTGGAAAGTCTAATAGGGTTGCAGATGCTCTTAGCAGAAGGCAACTATTGCTGACAGAGATGCAGATTGAGGTGGTTGGGTTCAAGGAACTCAAGAATTTGTATCCAGAGGATCCTGATTTTGGTGAAGCTTGGAAGGCTTGTACAGAACCTGTTACTCTAGACAGGACGAAATGGTTGGATTTCATCATCCAGGATGATATGCTATTCAGAAGGAGTCAGTTGTGCATTCCATGAAGTTCTATGAGGGAGAATCTCATCAAGGAGAAGCATAGTGGAGGATTGGCTGGACATTTTGATCGTGATAAAACCGTTGCTTTGGTTGGTGAGAATTATTATTGGCCACAATTGTAGCAAGATGTGAAGAAGTTTGTACAGAGTTGCAGAGTATGTCAGATGGCGAAAGGAGTGAAGCAGAATACAGGATTGTATCAGCCATTACCTGTACCAGAGAAGCCTTGGGAGGATATCAGTATGGACTTTGTTCTTGGTTTACCGAGGACACAGCGGGGACATGATTCAATTTTTGTAGTAGTTGATCGATTTTCAAAGATGGCACATTTCATTCCCTGCAAGAAGACTAATGATGCTGTTCATGTAGCAGAATTGTTTTTCAGAGAAGTAGTGAGACTTCATGGTTTGCCAAAGACCATAGTTTCAGATCGGGACACTAAGTTTGTTGGATATTTCTGGCATACATTGTGGAAGAAGTTGAAGACAGATTTGAAGTTCAGTTCATCACATCATCCACAGACTGATGGACAGACAGAGGTGGTGAATAGGAGTTTGGAAAATTTGCTGAGATGTTTGGTTGGAGATAAGCCAACGGGATGGGATTTGATTTTACCACAGGCAGAATTTGCATACAATAATTCTGTCAATAGGAGCACTGGTAAATCACCATTCCAGATTGTATATGGAAGTAGTCCAAGAAATGCATCTGAATTGAGAAAGATAGATAAAGGAGAAATAAGTAGTGCTGAAGCTGAGGATTTTGCAGAACACTTGAAGAACATCCATGAGGAGGTGAGGAAGCATATTACCAAGATGAACGCACAGTATAAGGCTAAGGCAGATGAGAAAAGGAGGTATAAGGAATTTCAGGTTGGTGATGAAGTCATGGTTCATTTGCGGAAGGAGCGGTTTCCAGTTGGTACATATAACAAGCTGAAAATGAAGAAGTTTGGACCATGCAGGATATTGAAGAAACATGATTCAGGAAACACATATGAGGTAGAATTTCCTACTGAGCTAAATATTTCACCAGTGTTTAACATTTCAGATCTGACAGAGTATCATGAAGGAGGTGTTGAAGATGAGATCACAGCAGCACAGTGGAGTATTCCAGCAACTAGTTCAGACACTAAGGAGATTGAAGATATACTGGATAGTCGCGTTGGCAGAAGCACAAGGAACAGGACATATGAAGAATATCTGGTCAAGTGGAAAGGACAACCTGTTGAAGATTCATCATGGCTAACAAAGGAGGAGGTTAACCATCTTGGTTTTCCTCTCCACACCTGAGTCGTGACAGGGTCACTTCTCAAATTACCCCGGGTGTCTGATGCAGGAGCATCCTGGGTGTAAGAGAAATCTTGCATCACCCAAAAATATTTATGTTTTTATATTCAATAAGGGTTATTTTGTGCAGAGCTGCTATTTGTGGAAAGTTACTATTTTTGGTAATTTTTGTATGTGCTCAGAATGATCTGATTTCTTTCTTGGAGGTTCATTTTGGTCATATAAGTCTGCCAGTAAAGTTTCATTTCCAGATCAAGTGTATGTTGGAAGATATTGAAGATTTTCGGTATTGGCAGCAGGGTACAGAAACTTTGGACTCAGTTTTGAAGGCTTTAGAAGCCTCGGATGAGGTCAAAAATTTGGGTGATGGGTGCTTGCACTGTCAAGCCTGTAGAGCGCTTCGTGGCATTTCCGAAATGGGGTTATAATAGCCGAGCGGGTCAACGGGTGATGACTTATGGTCTTCGGAAGTTGGGCCACCTGAAATGGCGAAAAATAATTTTCTTCAAAATTTCTGTTCGGGTTTCAAAGGTTATCTTGAGCCGACTATGATGTAATAAAATGTAAAATAAAATAATTCTAAGTTTGGTCGGCCTTATTGGCTAAAAATTCTGGAACCTTCCCAGGCGGTGGAAAATTGCCTATATAAGGAAGGCTGTATTATTGTCTTAGGCAGTTCAGAATAGTTCTGGGTAGTAGATCTGGGTAATAGTTCGAGGCTTTGTCCTAAAGAATATTGTAAGGGAATGCCCATGTGGCTTTGCATATTGTAATTCTGAAAGTTTGTAATTCCACATTTGTGGAGATAATAAGAAGCCAATTTTCTGTTCTTGCATATTGTTGTTGTTTCTCTATTTCTGTTATGTGTTTGTGGTATTAAGGGGAGCACCCTTCATCACTTTGATATTATCCTAAATACTAGAATTGAGTTTAAAGTAACAAACTTTTGAACTTTGTTTTTTGAACAGGATCAATGTTGCAGATGCTATTGCCAATGCTAATTTACTAAACCAACCTGTCAAATGCAGAAATGTACAACTACAGTTGTAGAGATGTTGTAGACTTTTAGTTTTCTTACTGATTTAGATTTTGAGACTTCACATTAGGCAAATTGATCTAAAGCTATTGTTGCTCCCTTGTTTCTATAAAAGGGAATTCAAGGTCATTGGCTTAGGGTAATGAAATTGAAATTGGGTGTCATGCCCCACAAGGGAACCTCGAAAGAGAACAAAGATTTTCTTTGTAAAAGAAAACCTAAGTAATGATTTATGAAAATTTTTGAATTTTTAAAAGAATTATATAAACAAAACATATATTAACTTAGATTCCTCCAAGGTTCCCTTTTCATTTAATGTACAAATCATTAAGTCCATATAGTGCACTAACAACTTAATTCACTTCTTAAGCAAACTACATCACAACATTTGTAGATTCTTTATAAAGAAATACAAAGTACTTTCATTTCAATTTAACATTTAAATCCATCTATATTCCAAAGTGTCCTTTATGACTGATATAACATTTAAAGCATTAATAATAGAATCATCTAAATAGTTGAAACATTGAAAACATTACATTTGTTTTACTAGCTTTTCCTTTATTCATCAATAATGAGAAACATACTACTTTACTTGAAATCTTAAAAAATCCCTTTCTTTTCAACATACATCATATACATAAAGTTAATGCTTTCCCTTTTCCTTTTTCCTAAGTCTACCCATTCCAAATACATCATTTTGAAATACATTAATGATTACATTACATTCATCTCCTCTTGGGAGGTAACAACAATTTTACATCATGAAAGATAAATACAAGTCTTCATTCTTCAAAACTGGAATACTAGGCAAGTATGAATCCTTAAGCACTGCATCCACAAAAGGTACCTCGATAAAAAGATTTACCACCCAACCAAATGGATACCAAAAGGCCCACTCCCCCATTCTAGGAGATAAACACCAAGGTCCACAAAGAAGGGATATCTAGGCCATACCTAGGGTTGGGTAACCTTTCCCAAATATCAAATGAAAAGAAAATCAAAGTATAAATCTTTTCCCAAAGGTTCTAAGGCTTGGTATAAAGTCTAAGCAACAACCTAAGTGAGTTTCATCGCATAGCCCTCACCCCTTGGGTTGTCTTGGTACTAGCCACTCCGGGCCCCAGCCCCCAAGTAGGCACATGTGAAACTGAATGTCATTCATACAGAAAAGCACCATTCAATCATACCTACACATTGGCACCTTCTCCCACTCCCATCCATAGCCTTTGCTAGCACTAATGGCATGGGCAAGGCATACATTAATCTTTTTAGTGTTTGAACCCATTCCCATAACTTTTAATTAAATTATCACTTGTTAAGTAACTCTTCAATGGGTTATCCTAGTACTAGCCACTTAGGGCCCCAACCCCACACTGAGAGCCACTCACTTAGTGTTCTTAGGTTTTCTACCCTTAACCCACACATAAAAAATGCATCATACATGAAATAAAACATATCGTAAAAACTTTTGAGAGCTTACATCAGAGAACAAAATAGAATAGGAGAGTTTAGGGATGTTTAGGAAAATTAGAAGTGTTTAGAGAGGCCTAGAATGGTCCTGGTCCTCCTAGACAATCCTAAGCCCTAATTCTACTTCCTACACACATCCTAACCCTATTAAAGCATCTAAATGCACCATATAACCTCTACTTAACAAGTAATGAACCTATATAAATTTTACACAAAATTTTATATGCCAAAACATAATGCTCCATAAAACCTCCCGTGCCTGAAATTTAACTAAGTCTGATTTTTTTTTAAAATTCTAAAATCTAGAAGTTACATCTTATTTCCTATGAAGTTGAAACCTATCTCAAACATCCTGATAGGTACCAAATTTCTTTATACTAGTATAACTTAAAGTTTAAGAAATTAAAGTATCAAACTTATACTTTAATGTTATACATGTATAAACAAACCCTAATAATACTAACTCAAGATTAAGTACAACTCAGGATTAAAGACTAAATATAAATACTGTGCATATTGTCTACCGACAAAAAATTAAAAATAAATCCCACACATATTCCTATAAATGGCTAGCATACTACAATAATATGTTATATTTCTATAAACGACTGGCATACTACAATATTATGATAGAATTCAATAATATAGCATATGACTGGCCTAATATACAATAATATAGCATAAACCATTGGCATAATACAATAATATGAAACACGGGTGCCCTAATACAATAATATGACATAATACAATAATATAAACGGCTTGTAGATTACAGTAATATAGAAACTTATATTTATATAGATGGCTGACAAAATGCAATAATATATCATAAACATTCTGCAACATATGGAGACAAACAAAACATATAAAGAACCATTCAAAAAGATCTAAAAGTAAACATTCATAATAGAAAAGAGAATTACCTCTCAAGGTGGATTCCAACCTAGAGTCCTGCGGGAATCAGTTGAAGAAGAATCCTATTGTCTCAGTCTCCCTCCAGCATTCCTTGGATTCCTTCTGGATGTAATCTCCAGCCTCTACCCAAAATAACCAAATGCCAATCTCAGAGAATAATGAATTCTCTCCTCACAAATATAATTTCCTACAAATAAAATGCTCAACCATTGAATCCAAATTCATCTCCAACCCCCTCTCACACAGGAGATCTCTCTGTATATAGATTGGAGGGAGTAGTTGCACGGGAAATACAACCGATGCAACTATCCCAACCATCTATTGGTTATTAGTTTAGGATAATAAAGTTTACAAAACTATTCCCGTGAAGGGATTAACAAATATTATTTAATAATATTTTAAATCTATGTATCCTTAATTTAAGGATGAAAATAATAGATAACTTCCTTTTAAGGAATATATTTACCTATCCTAAATTATTTATTTACTAGACTATAGTGAAGGAAATAATTATTCACTATCCAAAATAATATTAATTATTTATTATTAATAATTTCTTCAACACATAGCTTGCATAAATGTATATGTAATCATAGGCATATGTGTGCACCCATATGCTTATGTGTACATATACCATAGGTAAGACACATTATTATTAATATTACAAATATTTAAATATTAGGAATATTATTATTTAAACCAAATACATTATAATTTAAACCCATTGCTAATTCATATTCTTTACAAAATATAATAGTGATATATATATATATATATATATATATATATATATATATATATATATATATATATATATATATATATATATATATATATATATATATATATATATATATATATGTATTTGGTAACTACTAACATAAGTTGGAATTTACCACTATTATTAAAACATTATTAATACCATAAATTCTTTATTATTATTGATATTAAAATCACATGATTTAATCACATACTAACTCATTCCTAACAAGATACACTTGTACAAATAAGTAACTACTAATAAAGATAAATTACTAAATCATACCCTCATATGAAAAATAATTCACATCAATAATCTACTAATAAAAATTGAACATACCACGAGGACAATTAGAGCTACTATACTCAAAACCTCATTCTCAATGAATGCAAAAGGCAAGAAACCATCTACAAGATCCACAAAACCAAAAAACTAAGAGGACACAGAAATAAATCATCCACACAAGGGACTGGCTTAGGAAGTCCCCACCTAAGGTAAAAGGATCAGAGGTAGAGTTCCTTCCTATGGAACCTGGTGATATCTCCATAAAAAGAACAACAATCGAGGATTTTGAGGGATCGCTCAAACCTGAGAAGCTAGGTGGAGACGATACTCGGTACTTGCACTCCTACATCACCAAGAAGAGATACATGGATACATATGGATATTCATACAAATTAGATATATGCAAACAAATGACCAGGATCGATACATTGTGTGGACCTCAACTAAGTGAGTAACTACGACTTCATCCTAAGTCAAGAAAACACATCAGACACATATCCATGAAATAGAGAACATCATGATAATGGTTAGATTCAAATCCTTGGGTTAGCTCCATAAAACATATAAAGATAGATGGTTTTCTAATTTCATAAATATATAAATGATAACCATAAATGAGCATATCAATCATCTGATAAACATATCACCATCCACAAAACATAAATGTAAATATATAGACCTAACCATCATAATAGAATGTCCAAATCAGAAAGTCCAAGTATCACCATAGGAGAGGGTATTACATCCTCCCCCCTAGATTTAGGCTTACTCCTAGAAGCCTAAAAATAGATATGGATAAGCATCTCTAAGTCTAGAAGAATCCTCCCATGTAGTGGAGAAATCATCATTGGGGTCCCATTGGACCCTTGCCTGATCTATGGTGCGACCCCTGAGGGTCAGTGTCCACTGCTGCAAAATGTGTACCGGCTCTAAAGCCAGTTGTCTGTCTGCTACTTGTAATGCATTCCAATCCAAAACATGAGTCACATCAGGAATATATTTTCTAAGAACTAAAACATGAAATACATTGTGAATACAAGCAAGGTTGGGTGGCAAGGCAAGGTGATAAGCTATTGGTCCTATCCTCTCTAGGACTTCAAAAGGGCCAACAAATCAGGGTGCCAACTTGGAGCATTTTCCATAATGGATTGGACTCTTTTGTGGATGCACCCTCAAAAAGACTCTATCACCAAGAGAAAAGTGTACATCGACAATCCTGTGAGAATCTGCATACTTCTTTTGCCTATCCCGAGCTGTCAAAATATGCTCTCTAATATGCTTGACCTGCTACTCCATATCCTATAACATCTCAGGGCCTAGAAGTACCCTGTCTTCCAATCAGTCCCAGCTTAAGGGACTACAACATGGAAGGCCATACAAAGCCTGAAAAGGGGACATACTTATGGAACTATGATAACCATTATTATAAGAAAACTCCACCAAATATGGATACTCTTCCCAATGGGTCTGTCTGTCCATAACATACATTTTGAGCATATCCTCAAGAACCTGATTGACTCACTCCATCTGCCCATCTGTCTTAGGGTGATAGGCTGAACTAAAGTTGAGCTGAGTCCCTAAAGTGTGTTGAAGTGAAGTCCAAAGAGCTGATGTGAATACTAGATCCTGATCAGATATGATTTTCCTGGGAATACTGTGGAATCTCACAATGTCCTTCATGAATACTCTAGCTATAGAAGTTGCTGAGTAGGAGGATTGCATGGGAAAAAAATGGGCTACTTTGGTGAGTCTATCAACTATTACCATGATAGCATCATGTCTCTTGGGAGTAACTGGAAGTCCCACAATAAAATCCATGGAAATAATGTCCCATTTCCATTTTGGCACTAGGTGAGGTTGCAATAGACCAGCGGGGTGTTGATGCTCTGCTTTCACTCTCTGACATTCCAAACATCTAGCCATGTAGTCTGCAATATCTTTCTTCAATCCTAACCAATAGTACAACTGGCGTAGGTCAGCATACATTTTCTTCACCCCAAGATGTGTCGAATATAGAGCCTTGTGGCTTTCTAAAAGGATAAGCACATGAAGATCTCCTACCATAGGCACATAGATTCTATTTTTCTGTCACAAAAACCCAAGGGTATCTAAGGAATATCCTAAGAAGAAACCTTCCAAGGGTCTTCCTGACTCTATTTTTGCCTTAACCTCCTGAAACCAAGAGTCAGGATTGAGAGCGTCCCTAATTCTTTTCTCCAAATTTGTGCTAAGTGATAGTGTTGATAAAACATGTCTGCACCTAATCAAAGCATCTGCCACCACATTCATCTTCCCTTGGATGTACTTAACCTCAAACTCATATTCACATAATAATTTCATCCACCTGCGTTGTCTAGCATTGAGGTTAGGTTGAGAGAAGATGTACTGAAGGCTTCAATGATCTATTTGGAGTTCAAACTTGTGACCCAACAAAAAGTGTCTCCACTTTACTAAGGTGTGAACTACTACTACAAGTTCTAGATCATGGGTGGGGTAGTTGAGATCATGATCTTTAAGCTTCCTAGACTCATAAGAAACAACTTTTCCTTCTTGCATAAGAACCACCCCAATCCCTTCTAGTGAGGCATCTGTGCAAACTACGAAGTTTCCTAATGGTTTGGGAACCTCCAAGATTGGAGCACTGGTTAATCTTTCCTTCAAACATTGGAAAGTGGCCTCACATTTTTTTGACCAAACAAAATTCTTACCTTTCCTTTGCAAGGAATTAATGGGATGAGCTATCCCAGAGAACTCTCTGAAAAATCATCTATAATACCTAGCTAGTCCCATAAAGCTGTGAACTTCAAGGACATTAGTCAGATTTGGCCACTCCACTATGGCTTGAATTTTGGCTGGATCTACAGTGACACCATTTCCTAAAATGACATGTCCAAGATACTTAACTTCTATCTAAAAGAATTCATACTTTTCTACATTGGCATAAAGTTGATTTTCCCTAAGGCACTGCAATACTTAGCGAAGATGAACCTCATGTTCTTCAAGATTTTTGGAGAACACTAAGATATCATCCAAGAAAAATATCACAAATTTATCCAAGTAGGTTCTAAAAACCCCATTCATTAAGCTCATGAATACAGAAGGGGTGTTTGTTAACCCAAATGGTACCACAGTGAACTCATAGTGACCATACCTAGTACAAAAAGTTGTTCGATGAATATCGGCTTCCTGAATTCTAAGTTGATGGTATCCTGACTTGAGATCAATTTTTGAAAATATTTTTTCCCCTTTCATTTGATCAAATAGATTGTCAATGTGGGGTAAGGGATACCGATCCTTGATTGTGACTTTGTTGAGTTGATGATAGTCGATGCACAATTGAAGAGAGCCATCTTTCTTCTTCACAAATATTACTAGTGCACCCCATGGTGACATACTGGGTCTGATAAATCCTTTTTCAAAAAGGCCTTCCAACTGAAGCTTGAGTTCTCCAAGTTCTTGTGTGATCATACGGTACAGAGCTTTGGAGATTGGCTCTACTCTTGGAACCAACTCAATTTGGAAGTCAATGTCCCTCTTGGGAGGCATTCCTAGAATTTCTTTGGGAAAAACATCTAAGTACTCTTGTAATAGGGGATGATCTAGGGATACATCCTTACTTTCTCCTTGGTCCAAGTCCTCTACTGAGACTGAAAATAATTGGCATCCTTTACGTATGCACTTCTTGAGCTGCATTGCATAAATCATAGGGAGAGAGATGGGTAGTTGCACCCCAACAATATTCTTAGGTTCTCCTAAATCATCTAAACATTGAATTATTTTGCTTCTACAATCCAAAGTGGCTTTATGAGCATCCAACCAATCCATACCCAAAACTACTCCATACGAACCTAGAGGAATTACTCGGAGATCTACTAAGGTGGAAAAAGGTCCAAGCTCTAACTTGCAACTCTGGACACAAGAGTAAGAGGTTATTCTTTCCCCAAAGGCTAGCTCAACCTGGCACCTATCTTCTTACCTTACTACCTTTAGCCCACATTTCTCTACTAAAGAAGGTGAAATAAAAGAATCTGTTTCTCCTAAATCAAATAGTATAGTGGTAGAGATACCCCTTAACAAACTTGGGGTTTTGATGACTGATCCTTGACGATTGGATTGTCCATGGTCTAATGTGGTAAATAATCAGTGAGTTCTACCTACATTACCTAATGTTGGTTCTGAAGAGGCCTGTCTATAGCTAGCTGCTGGGGTAGATTTCTAAGGGAAATTAACTACAATGTGACCATGTTGACCACAATAGTAACATCCGGTGTTCTTAACAAAATTCCTTCCCATGAAAGGTGCGCTGGACTATTGATATCTACCTCGACTAGAGTTCTGAGGCATACTCTGAGCTGGTTGAGGGTTTAGGTATTGCTTTACATGTTGCCAATTGTGAGAATTGTTGGATTGAGAACCCCCATTTATATTGTTATTGCCATTGTAATTGTTGTTATTGTTGCTATGAAATTTTCTTTTCTAGTGGTTTTGACTTCCTTTGGGAGGATAGTTTTTAGGTCCAGGTGCTCCTTCAGATAGATTCCCTTTCAAAATTGACCTGGCCTAGAAGGCATTACCCCCTTGGCCACCTATCCAACCTCCTAACCCCAAGGCTATATTTTGTTCCTCAAGATGAGCCTTGATGACTGCATCATTAACTGTCTAAGGTTAAAACATTCATATACTATCGGCCAAGCGACCATTGAGTCCTCTAAGGAAGTGTTGAGTTAGCATGGGTTCATCATCCTTATATCTTGAGTATGGCTTGAGTTCAAAGAACTTCCACTCATAGTCATCAACTGACATAGTTAGCTACCTTAAGTTGTGAAACTCTTCGGCTTTTTCCCATCTCCAGTGGTCAAAAAGAAATCTGGCTCAAAAGAGTTCTAGGAATAGTTCCCATGAAAGAGTGGTAATATTTATGTGAAATTTCTCTTTCTCTATTTCCCACCAAGTGGATGCAAAGTCTCTAAGGTGAATGACTGCAAACCGGGCTTTGGTATTTCTATTGTAAGGATGCATGGAGAAAAGCCTTTCTAAGTCTAGCAGCCAAGTTTCAGCGGTAGATCCACCTTGAGTTCCCTTAAATGGGTTAGTCTTAGTCCTAAGGAGGTCTCGCATGTGAGAAGCACGTAAAGCATCTTCTTCTATTTCCTGATCTCTCCTCCTAGGACTCCTTTCCCTTTCCTCATGGTGAGTATTAGTCTCCCCATGGTGACCTCTATCCTACCCTACATCTAACCTTTGTAGAATCTGTTGTAGAAGTTCTTGCACTTGAGCCCCCTAAAAACCTCCTGATTTATTATCAGATTGATCTCCCCTACCCTCATATTGTTCTTCTTCTTGAGAAATTTCCTATTGAGATCTAGGAGGGGTATTTTGGGCACCTCCCTTTTTACTGTGGGTTATACGAGGCATCCTACCATGAGTAAGAAGAAGGATAAGTTTAAGGGTCCTAATCTAATTCTATATTTAAGTATTTCCTTAAAGAGTAAAAAGTTTTAAGAAGCATGGGCCAAATTTCTAGGGGCCCAGTGTAGAAACTTAGTGCTCTGATACCAAAGATGTGATGCCCCATAAGGGAACCGGGGAAGAGAACAAAGATTCTCTTTGTAAAAGAAAACCTAAGTAATGATTTATGAAAAATTTTGAATTTTAAAAAGAATTATATAAAAAAAACATAGATTAACTTAGATTCATCCAAGGTTCCCTTTTCATTTAATATACAAACATTAAGTCCATATAGTACACTAACAACTTGATTCACTTCTTAAGCAAACTACATCACAACATTTGTAGATTCTTTATAAAGAAATACAAAGTACTTTCATTTAAATTCACCATTTAAATCCATCTATATTCCAAAGTGTCCTTTATGACTGATATAACATTTAAAGCATTAATAATAGAATCATCTAAACAATTGATACATTGCAAACATTACATTTGTTTTAATATCTTTTCCTTTATTCATCAATAATGAGAAACATACTACTTTACTTGAAATCTTACAAAATACCTTTCTTTTCAACATACATCGTATACATAAAGTTCATGCTTTCCCTTTTCCATTTTCCTAATTCTACCCATTCCAAATACATCATTTTGAAATACATTAATGATTACATTACATTCATCTCCTCTTGGGAGGTAACAAAAATTTTACATCATGAAAGATAAATACAAGTCTTCATTCTTCGAAACTGGAATACTATGCAAGTATGAATCCTTAAGCACTACATCCACAAAAGGTACCTCGATAAAAATATTTACCACCCAACCACATGGATACCAAAAGGCCCACTCCCACGTGCTAGGAGATAAACACCAAGGTCCACAAAGAAGGGATAGCTAGGCCATACCTAGGGTTGGGTAACCTTTCCCAAATATCAAATGAAAAGAAGATCAAAGTATAAATCTTTTCCCAAAGGTTCTAAGGCTTGGTAGAAAATCTAAGCAACAACCAAAGTGAGTTTTATTGCATAACCCTCACCCCTTGGGTTGTCCTAGTACTAGCCACTCCAAGCCCCGACCCCCAAGTAGGCACATGCGGAATGGAATGCCTTTCGTATAGACAAGTGATATTCAATCATACCTACACATAGGCACCTTCTCCCACTCCCATCCATAGCCTTTACTAGCACTAATGACATGGGCAAGGCATACATTAATATTTTTAGTGTTTGAACCCATTCTTATAACTTTTAATTAAATTATCACTTGTTAAATAACTCTTCAATTGGTTATACTGGTACTAGCCACTTAGGGCCCCGACCACACACTGAGAGCCACTCACTTAGTGTTCTTAGGTTTCTACCCTTAACCCACACATCAAAAATGCATCATACATGAAATAAAACATATCGTAAACACTTTTGAGAACTTACATCAGAGAACAAAAAATAATAGGAGATTTTAGGGATGTTTAGGAAAATTAGAAGCGTTTAGGGAGGCCTAGAATGGTCATATTCCTCCTAGACAATCCTAAGCCCTAATTATGCTTCCTACACACATCCTAACTATATTAAAACATCTAAATGCACCATATAATGTCCACTTAACAAGTAATGAACCTATATAAAGTTTACACAAAATTTTATAAGCCAAAACATAATGCTCCATAAAACCTCCCGTGCCTGAAATTTAACTAAGTCTGATTTTTTTTAAAAATTCTAAAATCTAGAAGTTACATCTTATTTCCTATGAAGTTGAAACCTATCTCAAACATCCTGATAGGTACCAAATTTCTTTATACAAGTATAACTTAAAGTATAAGAAATTAAAGTATCAAACTTATACTTTAATGTTATACTTGTATAAACAAACCCTAATAATACTAACTCAGGAATAATACTAACTTAGGATTAAATATTAAATACAAATACTGCGCATATTGTCTACCGATAGAAAATTAAATAGAAATCCCCCGCATATTCCTATAAACAGCTAGCATACTACAATAATATGTTATATTTCTATAAACGGCTGGCATACTACAATATTATGACAGAATACAATAATATAGCATAAATAGATGGCATAATACAATAATATGAAACACGGTTGGCATAATACAATAATATGAAACATGGTTTCCCTAATACAATAATATGACATAATACATTAATATAAACGGCTTGCAGAATACAACAATATAGAAACTTATATTTATATAGACGGTTGACAAAATGCAATAATATATCATAAACATTCTGCAACATATGGAGACAAACAAAACATATAAAGAACCATTGAAATAGATTTAAAAGTAAACATTCATAATAGAAAAGAGAATTATCTCTCAAGATGGATTCCAACTTGGAGTCCTACGGGAATTGGTTGAAGAAGAATTCTATTCTCTCAATCTCCCTCTAGCATTCCTTAGATTCCTTCTAGATGCAATCTCCAGCCTCTACCCAAAACAACCAAATGCCAATCTCGGCAAATAATGAATTCTCTCCTCACAAATATAATTTCCTACAAATAAAATGCTCAACCATTGAATCCAAACTCATCTCCAACCCCCTCTCTCACAGGAGATCTCTCTGTATATAGATTGGAGGGAGTAGTTGCATGGGAAATACAACTGATGCAACTATCCCAACCATCTATTGGTTATTAGTTTAGGATAATAAAGTTCACAAAACTATTCCCGTGAAGGAATTAACAAATATTATTTAATAAAATTTTAAATTTATGTCTCCTTAATTTAAGGATGAAAATAATAGATAACTTCCTTTTAAGGAATATATTTACCAATCCTAAATTATTTATTTACTAGACTATAGTGAAGGAAATAATTATACACTATCCAAAATAATATTAATTATTTATTATTAATAATTTCTTCCACACATAGCTTGCATAAATGTATATGTAATCATAGGCATATGTGTGCAACCATATGCTTATGTGCACATATACCATAGGTAAGACACATTATTATTAATATTACAAATATTTAAATATTAGGAATATTATTATTTAAACCCACTATTAATTCATTTTCTTTACAAAATATAATAGTGATATATATATATATATATATATATATATATATATATATATATATATATATATATATATATATATATATATATATATATATATATATATATATATATATATATATATATATATATATATATATATATATATATATATATATATATATATATATGGTAACTACTAACATAAGTTGGAATTTACCACTATTATTAAAACATTATTAATACCATAAATTCTTTATTATTATTGATATTAAAATCACATGATTTAATCACATACTAACTCATTCCTAACAAGATACACTTGTACAAATAAGTAACTACTAATAAAGATAAATTACTAAATCATACCCTCATATGAACAATAATTCACATCAATAATCTACTAATAAAAATTGAACATGCCATGAGGACAATTAGAGCTACCATACTCAAAACCTCATTCTCAACGAATGTAAAAGACAAGAAACCATCTACAAGATCCATAAAACCAACAAATTGAGAGGACACATAAATACATCATCCACACAAGGGACTAGCTCAAGAACTCCCCACCTAAGGTAAAAGGATTAAGGTAGAGTTCCTTCCTGTTGAACCTGGTGATATCTCCATAACAACAACAATGATCGAGGATTTTGAGGGATCACTCAGACCTGTGAAGCTAGGTGGAGACAAATACCTAGTACCTGCACTCCTACATCATCAAGAAGAGATAAATGGATACATATGGATATACATACAAATCAAATATATGCAAATAGATGACCAAGATTGATACATCGTGTGGACCTTAACTAAGTGAGTAACTACGACTTCATCCTGAGTCATGAAAATACATCAGACACATATCCATGAAATAGAGAACATCATGATAATGGTTAGATTCAAATCCTTGGGTTAGCTCCATAAAACATATAAAGATAGATGGTTTTCTAATTTCATAAACATATAAATGATAACCATAAATGAGCATATCAATCATCTGATAAACATATATCACCATCCACAAAATATAAATGTAAATATATAGTGCTAACCATCATGATAGAATGTCCAAATCAGAAAGTCCAAGTATCACCATAGGAGAGGGTATTACATTGGGCAATGTGCCAAATTGCCAATTGGTATTGAGTCATTGAATTTTGTAAACATAATCAAAGAGTTGTGTTCTTAGTAGTATTAATGAATGAATTGTTACATTGTATCATATTTGTAATTAAATAGTGAGAATCAATATTTCTAAGAATTGTAACATATGAATTGCTATGTTGTAAAAAAAAAATGAAAAATCTACAAGAATTGTACCATATGAGTTGAATAATGCAAATGAAAACCATTATTAATTATGGAATTGAATCTTGATGACATTATCAACCAAATTTATGTTTTTGACATTGGAATATGCTATTATGCATGATTGATGATGAGATACATAAACTGATAGTAGACTTCAGGAAAAAGTTTAATAAATACCTAGGACCTACTACTTCTACAATGGTTAAACTTCAAGCTGCCACATCATATCATTATTGAGTCATTAAATTCATCGCTATCAACTTCATAGCTTCCTTGGTTCTTTGATATGTTTTCTTCACTCTACATACCTCTGCTTAACTGATGTTCACCGCTAGCAGTACTAGTACCAATACATGAGTCAATGACATCATTGTCTCTGGCATTCCCACTCCCAGTCCCAGTTTGGCTTGAAATGTTGCCCAACCCTCTTCTTTGGCATTTCTTCCACCATAATGTCAGTGCCCTTTCGTAAGGAAAATTATTGACTTCATACTTGGATGTATACAACCTCAAGCAATTTTCTAGATTCTTGTCTAGTTTGTTTCTTAGCTTTGACTTTAGGAATCCCAAAGCACTGAAAACTCTCTCATCCTCCATCGACCCCAATATCATGGTCAGACATAAATTAGAAAGCTTGAAATATTATGATATTGAATCAATCAACATTTCGCTCTCAACTAGATTTTTCCAAAGCCCTGATACCGATCCATCTTCGAGAGGGTTCTGCATAATATTATATTGTTCCCTCATTGTCAGTGAAAAATGACCTGATTTCTCTCTCAAACATTTTTCATCTAAAATTCCATTTAGAGTTACTCCATTTAACTCTTTGGTTTTGCAAAAATGATCTATCAAAGTTAGTAGCTTACTTTTAAAATATTTTGTGCTGTTCAGATTCCAATATCGAGGAAACACAATAGCCATGGATTCAAGTAGTTTGATTGGAGGGAATATTTCTCTAATTTGTGTGGAAAGATCAAAGGCAATGTGCTTCATAGAAGCTATTACAAACTCAATGATCTTGGTAAAGTCTTCCCTTTTAATACTTGATACTCACCTCCTGGGGTTTGTTCCTGGTTCCTCAAACTCGATCCTGGCAAAGTAGTGCATTGGTATCTCAACTTTGTGATCTTCTACACATAAGTCCCCATTTGCACCGATTTTTAAAAATTTATCAAGATTGTCCAAATCTATGATTTTCAGCCAATTGGCAAATTTTACATTATCACATGAATGATAGAGATTATTGAGCATCATGCATGTCAATTTACACAACGCAACATATTCTGAAATATACATAGCTCTTTGCTGGGCCTTTTTCATTAAATTTCTCATTTCCTCAAGCATGGGGAGAAGACCTGTAAATGTTAAGAGTGTCTCCACATTAATTAACATTCACAACAGCGTAGGAAATTTTGGTTTCCCTACTTCGTCATGACTTGAGTTCATTAGACAAAGGAATGATTGATATTCTGAAAAAACTCTATGTGCTAGTCCATCCAAAGAGATCCATCTAGTATCATTATCCTTAAGAAGCTTGTTCCCATTGGTTAGTCCTTTGACAAAGTGTTGAAATTCCCTCAATAATTTTGGACTTTGACAAAAGTATTAGTAGAGCTCTTTGATTAAAACTTCAATTTTTTGTACTAGAGCATGCTTGTTGACAACTCCAAAAGCTAGATTCATTTTGTGGGCCATGCAGTGAATGGGAGTAACATAGGGTGCACAATATGATTGTATCCTTGTGCAACGACCACCCTTGTGGCCTTGCATTACTAAAGCTCCATCTGCTCCAACACACACCATCTTTTTGGCAATGATCATGTCATTTATACCTCTATAATCAATTAGAGAACTCTTTACTAGCTCAAATAAATTTTTCGATGTCGCATTATCCTTCCTTTTAGAAACAGTTAGTAGATGAGGTTGGCAAACAAAATTGTGTATAGTATTAACATGCATGCATAACTAGGAAGTATTATCTACTGCTATAACCTCGTCTAAAGACAATGCAATAAAATTTGAATCTTTAATTTTTGCCTTTAGATCCTCTTTTTCAACCTCAGCAAGACAACTTGCCCATTCCCATCCATTGTTTACTGACCAGTGACTGTTAGGATAGTTATGAACTTTCAAAAAGTGTAATAAAGCACTCAATGATGGGTAGTCTATCATAGGATGCCCTCTGCTCAAAATATTAAACACAACACTTAACTGAACAACTTTTCCCATTAGTTCTACTTCCAATGCTTTCCCAAAACAAGCTTCAATAGAGCCTTTAACTTCACCAGGCTTCATCTTTATATTATGCTAAAATTCATATAATTCTGCATTCCTAACATGCTGAGATTCCTCCTTTGTTTTCCATCTTACCACTGATTTTTGAACTCCATCTATGGTTTTCTTTTTGTAAACTTTACCCATATTCTTCTCTATGGTGTCAATTTTTAGCTGCAACCTCTTTTCCTTCTTATTTATCTAGCTGCAAATCTTACATCTACATTCTACTGGAGGCTCACCTTCAATTGGATTGTCCACTGGTTCAATGAATGGATACTTTGACACCCATTCTACTTGAAAATTCCTCAACATATCCCACATCTGATCTTTTTTTGATTCTCTATCATTCTTTGATTTTTATTTTATTTTATTCTTCCTTGCACCATCATCTTCTCTGACATTCTCAGTCTCATCCAACTTGATTATATCATTATGGCTATTTTGGGTATTTAACTAAAAATCTTCTTCAAGTTCATTGTGATCTGAGATATCAAGTTTGTTGACTTCTTCAATATGTCATGTAGGTTCAGGTTGTGAATCTTGAAAATCTTCTTGTGATGAAGTAGCTTCCTAATTTTGGCCAGAAACATTTCAACACTGTGACCAAAGTACGATGATAAGGTTCTGCATTTTGCTGGCCTCTCTTGGCTTTCCCCATATATAGGAGCCTTATCCTTATTCTTGTTCAACATCTTGATTCTTCAACAAAATAAAGGCTACCAGCCTACTAGTGAAAAAAAAATGTTTACTTGTTGACGAAGTGACAATAGAACTATAATATATATAAATATGGCTCATTGACCCTTAAATCATGTTTGAGCTCACCACTGTTCACTAACTAGTCCCCACTAAATAAAAATGAACTCAAAATTACATAGTCACAGAATAATAATCACTTACTTTTGCCTTAAATTCAATTGTAGTCCCGACTCGCCAATGCAGTCAAGACTCAATAGTCTAAACTTCGCAATACATCAAATTGAATAGAGCCAAATTGGGTACAATAAGACTGATCTATGAATGTATTTATACTAATCCTTTTTTGGCAAATTCAGTGGGAGGGATTAGGTCTCCAAATATTTGGTGAAGCCCGCATAATTATAACACATCTTATGTTATTTCCTAGGCAATTATGGGTTGTCCAATACCTTGTTATGATTAATAAAGTTGGCAAAAATGCATCGGTTTGAAACACACGTCCATAAAATGCTTGGCAAATTCATGTTTTAAAATGCTTGTAAAATGTTTTAAAATTTGATGTTGTAATTTTAAACAAAAAGATGGTGCAAATTGATACAATATGCTTCTTTGTCACTATCAACACCATGAAAAGAGAATACTTGTCAGATAACATGCAGAACTCAGACAACAATAGAAAAAGTGGGCCTCTTTCATGAGATCCTTGGCAAACAAGACCATTTATTTTAGTTTTGCATAGCGCGCTCGCCCTATGCAACACTAAAAAGTGTTATGAATACTATTAAATAGGGTCTGCACCCTATGTAAAATAAGAAAAAGGGAAAATATAAAGGGTATGGGAGAGAGAGAGAGAGAGAGAGAGAGAGTATATGGGGAGGGAGAGGGAGATGGTGATGAGAGAGAGGAGAGAAGGGAGAGAGAGTGAGAAGGTGAGATAGAGAGAGAAGGGGGAGAGGGAGAGAGAGAGAGAGATAGAGATAGAGAGAGAGAGAGAGAGAGAGAGAGAGAGAGAGAGAGAGAGAGAGAGAGAGAGAGAGAGAGAGAGAGAGAGAGAGATACAAAAGGTCAGAGTGAGAAGCTGAGAGAGAGTGATAAGGGGGAGAGAGGAAGAGAGGGAGAGAGAGAGTGATAAGGGGGAGAGAGAGAGAGAGAGAGAGAGAGAGAGAGAGAGAGAGAGAGAGAGAGAGAGAGAGAGAGAGCATGGGGGAGGGAGAGATCTCTCTCTCTCTCTCTCTCTCTCTCTCTCTCTCTCTCTCTCTCTCTCTCTCTCTTCCTCTCACTTTGACTATTTGTCATCACTATATGAATCTATGTCTTACATAGGGCGCACACCCTATAGGGTGTGCGAGCTTTAGGGCATGTGTGCTTTGTAAAGGATTTGGATTTACCAATCCTAAGGCTTGGATTTTCCTTGGAGATCCAACCCAAAGGCTTGGCCGATTGAAATAGGCCTGAGACATGTTTTCTAGGAGACATACAAAAAAATGACATCTTTTTTTGTGTACTCCTCGTCAGGTTTACTTGTGGCTTAAGAATGTAAAAATCAGATGATGTGATATTGTAGATCTCTTTGTTAGCTATCTAAGAATATAATTTATTTTGAATTCTGATTATGTTAAGTTTTTCAACTCTAATTAGTTTTGTGTGTATGTCCATTTTTTGTAAAAAATGAACATGTAGTATTTTGGGCATAGATTTTGGCTCGTTAATCAAATTTTGCAATAAGTTACATTTTTAGAAACAAGACTCCATTCTACACACTTTAAAAAAAATAAATTTGATTTTCGATTATTTTTAAATGATTTCTAGGGGATCACATAGAAATTTCATGTTTTCAAGATGTGTGCACTTCTTAAATTCATCAAAAATTATACATTCATCAAAAAATTACCAAAAAAATCCAAGATAAACTATGTGGTGTTAGCTAACTTTTCATTGGAGTGCTTAAAAAATTCAAAAAAAAAGTGAATATTTTAGGGGGAGCACACTAGACGCTATGTTATGTTTTTGGACAATAAACATGACCACTTTTTGTGCTCCCCCTTTTTGAGGGCCTTAATCTACACCATTTTCAAAATAAGTTAGTAGTTTAGGAACTAGATTCAGAGTATTACAACTCTTTTTTTTGTTGCATCTTAAAATTTTGAGTCTAACTATCTTCAGTTTCTTGTTGAAGTTCAGAGTTTTCTGATTTTAGGAAAAAAGTGCATCTTATACCCCCTTTTTGGTCCCCCATCTTTGTGCACTTACACTGAAAGAAATGGACAAAATTAAATAAACTGATGGGTGATGGACCCAGGCAGCGGGCCTAATTTTAATAAATGTGGGGTGATATGGTCAATCCCATATGGTCAATATATTCACCAAATTGGGGGTTGCTGACATGTGACATTCGCCAAATGGTGAATAATCACCACTAAAGTTTTCGCTGTGTGTAACCCATTTGGTGTCTAGTTCTCCTAGCTCGAGGGTGGCCTTGTAAAGGCTTAGGTTGGTAGGTGAGCCACCATGGTCAAGTTGGAATTTTAATTGTAAGTTTTCTTGGAGCTTAATATTGAAAAAAAAGGAAAATGATGACTTCTATTTGTTCCTAGTTTGTAAAGTGGAAAAAAATAAATGCATTTTTCCTTTAAATATTGTAGATATGTATTTCAAGTTGTAAAGTTTTGTTGTTTAAAGAAGAAGAAAGAAAAGAGATACATTTGCTATTTTATGTTGTACATTTTGGAAAGAAAACAAAAGTGCTAAGGATGTTCTTTCTTAATCTTGTATCTAGTTAGTCAATAAAAAATTAGATTTACATACTATTTATGTCCATGAAATCACTTAAATGTATATTGCTCTTATAAATATTTATATGCTTGTTTTTATATATGTTCTTGGAAAATCTATTTGATATGAAAATGGAACAATAATTTAATTAGTTTCATATTTGATAACTTTCATTTCTTGAAAAGAGGAAAAAAAAGGGTAAATCTATTTTAGCAAAGTTTCTTTTTAACATACTATTTTTCATATAAATACACCTTATGTGTAAATATATAAGTATATGTCTTTTTAAAATCTGGTTATTTTGCATAAGTGGATTCATGTCCAAATATATATATGCAAATAAAAATTTTGCACTTATTGTTATTTTTTAAAAATTAAAATAAATTAAATATATATATTCATTTTGAAAAGCCCTCTCTCTATATAATTTATATATGTATATATATAATATTAAATTTAAAAAAATAAAAAAAAGACAAAAATAAAATGAAACAAAACCCCACATCCCGCGAAGGGGAAAGAGGGGGGGTGGGGAGTTGCAGCAACCACAACCCCAATGGTGATAGCCACTGGTTGCAGCCACACCGCAACACAATGGTGGCAACCACTAGTTGTGGCCACGTCACAACATAGTGGTGGCAGCCACTGGTTGCGGCCGCATCACAACACAGTGGTGGCAGCCACTGATTGCAGCCACGTTGTAACCTAGTGGCAACAACCATTGGTTGCGGACCGCACTACGACCCAATGACAGTAACCCAGTAGTGGCTTTCATGCCACTACTACACCCTCCACACTGAGGCTAAATCATATATATTTTTCTTATAATCAGATTTTAAAAAGAAAAAGAAAAAAAAGGAGAAGAGGATTTATACCTGCAATTTATATTTGAAAGAGATCTTCCTCCTCCCATCCTTCATTTGACCTGCAT
>BSBK01011158.1:0-158115 GCA_027943335.1 Chamaecyparis obtusa
TGTTTTCATTTTCATCTCAATCAAATGTATCAGTAACAACCAATGGAACTAGATTCTAGGTAGTTACATATCCACGTTGTTGATTGATGCATTCCTCATAGTTGTCAATAATGCAGTGACAACAAAAGCATGAGGAAGCCCTAGTGTTCAACATCCAATTGCGATAATTTGTACTCATAACTAATGCAAAGATCAGAATGTTAACGAAGAGAAAAAATAGAGAGGATTCAAGGGGAAGAGTGTTTTCAAATTTCAAAGGATCCCCAGCCAGGCATGGTGGGTGTATTGAGGGTTGTAGTTTTTGTGCTAGTCTAGATGGTGTTTCTTCTCTAGTATTGCTTTCGGGTCTGGCTTTTTAGCTTTCAGATCCTTCTCTATGTGGTAAGGAGAATCTTCCCCCAAGCCAGAAGATCACTGTTTCTCCCTTGAAGGAAGCATTATCTTGTGCTTCTCCTAAGGCGTCGATGCAATGTGATGTCACCTTTGGAATTGAGACATGTCCTTCTCTAGGGGAGAATAATGATAAGGCTATTTCCAAGGACCCACTAATGGGGTTACATAGAGCTACTAGCACTGATAGTGCCGAAGTTAACCCTTCCAGTTCCAAAAGTGGTAAAAAATTCTTGGGAGCCAAATTGGTGGGAAAACCTTCATCTCGTAACAAGCCTATAAAGGCAGGTCTTCACGTGGGTGAAGGTTCTATTTTTGGGCCTGAATCTCTAGTTGATCACTCTATCTCTGCTATGGAGCTCTCACTACTTGGTAAGTTCCTGGACCTTCATCCCAATATTGAAATGGTTAGATCCTTTGCTAAAAAAAGATGGATTTTGAAGGGTCAGGTGGACATTGCAGCCTTACCCGAAGGTTTTTTTTTCCTTCTCCATCTCTAATAAATAATATTTGGATTATGTTTTATGTGGGGTCCTTAGATGTTTGGTAGAACTACGGTGGATTTTTAAAAATGGGCTCCAAACTATGACTATTCTATTAATTTCTTTATGGCTACCTCGATTTGGGTTAGGTTCTCAAGTTATCCTCATGAATACTAGAATGAGGATGTCCTTAAGGGCCCATTTGGGTGCTGGAATACCAAATGCCAGATATAGTCAATTCTGGAAGATGCTGTAATTATGGAAGATACATATCCTCAAAATGATTTCCAGAATATTTGTTGGAACTGTTTGGGTGTCACAATCCAAAATTGGAATATGCACTGAATAATTCATTATTTTATTGTTTAATTTCTTAGAATAGCTTTAAGCATGATCTGGTGTTTTAGCTCACAGTCTCACACAACCCTTCTATTCCCGCTCTCGGCAATAGTCTTAGAAGGAAAATTGGTCTACAAATCAATCAAGTGTGTGATGAAAGACGCAACCGGGATGAGTATGGGTAGCCGTGGATCTATGAAAAGTTGATAAGAAGGAGGTTTTCACTATTCCTGGATGATGTTTGGGAAACAGCGGTCACAGTTTTCTAGAGGAGTTGGGTGTGCTAGTCATGACCACAGAGAATGCTCCCGCGCAAATGTGACTGAGAAGGGTGAAGATTTCAAATGGTGAAAATGCCCAGAGGAAAGAACAGTTGCAAAATGTGCCATGGTGAGAATGCCCTAGCGAACGTCAAATAAAATTTTACATGCACGTGGACCTGATAGACTTTTCAAAATAGGCATTTGAAAAGTGGAATTTCTAATTCCACCTTTTCAAGTGGAAGATGAAATGCCCATTTTGGGGGCAAAATTGGAATTTCAAAATTCCAATTCCAAATTGTTAGATGGACATAAACATGGAGTTACATTATTCAAAAATTTAATTCTGGAATTAGAGCTCATATTCCATGCACCAAATGGGCCCTAAGGGTCTGATATCCACCTTTGTAGGGGATCTTCTTCCTGTTGATCCCACGACGGTGGCCAAATCTCATATAGTTTTTGTGAGGATTTGTGTTAACATTTTCTAGTTTGAAAACCTTCCTTTTGTGATCAATATTAACTCCAAACCGGGTATTTGGAAGTAGGAAGTGGTCTTTGAAGCCCTTCCATTTTCCTATTTTGTGTGTCACAAAATAGGTCACTAGGTGAAGAACTATCCGAAGAAAGTTAGCAAGGCTACTAAGCCCATAGAACCAGACCCTAAACCACAGAAGGAAACTAGAAAAGTTTGGAAGGAGGTTAAGCCTCCTACTACTAAAGGTGTTAGCACCAACAAGGTGGATCTAGTTGTGGAATAAGGCCATTGTGATAATATATTCTCCCTGACCTAGAGGAAGGGGAATTTGTTGAATCAGTTACTCATGTTTCTAATTCTTTAGCTAGTGGATTTCCCTTGGAGTTGTCTATCCCAAGACTGGAAAACCCTCTGAGCCTACCGGTTGTCTCTTTGGGATCTCAAGACTCTATGCCTATGGAGGTTTTGGCCCCTATCTAGGCTATTGATTTTAACAAAGTTCAAGGCACACAAAACTATAGTGATGTGATGGGGGAGTTTTCCACACCTAGAAATCATGAAAAGTATGACAAGGAGGATTTTTCTTTAGTGCCTGACACCCATATTGGGAGTAGGGATGAGGACCCAATAGCTCGTGATGGTCTTTATCTCATGGATGATTAGAATGGAGATCACTAGACCATTCAAATGGGGAAGAAATAAAGAAAACAACAAAATAAGTAGTCTACCCCTGGGTCCAAGGGTGCTCTCACTTGCACTAAAGCTGATATGGGATCCAAGAGTCTAAAGGTAGATGATGGATCTCACAAAAAACACAAGGAAGATCCTCTTATAAAGAGATTAGAGAAAGAGAAAGCAAGAAGGATATTGTGGATGAAAAGCAATTGACCATGCAGGGAGCTTTTACCCACATCAAGAAATGAAAGTCATTTCATGGAATATCAAGGGATTAAATGCCCCCCATAAGCAAGATACTCTTAGGAATTTGGTTAGAGATCATAAACTTGATATCATTCTTGTTTAGGAGACTAAGTTGGCAAAGGATAAGGTGGAGAAAATTAGAATCTTTAAACATGGAGGGGTTTCTGGCTCTAGTTCTGAAGGGGCCTTAGGGGGTATTATTATTTTTTGGAGACAGAATAATGTTAGGGGAGAAGTGATTGTTGATAACCTGAATTTCTTGAGCATCATATTTGTTCACCTCAAGTCTATTTTTGAATGGATTGATACTAATGTTTATGCTCCTAATACCAAAGCTGGCAGGCCTCAGTACTGGAAGAGAGTTTAGAATCAAAGACTCTCTTCCTAGGATTCTCCCTGGCTGGTTATCAGGGATTTCAACCATCCTTTGAAAGATAATGAGAAGTTTGGTGAAGTTTACAACCAGAGTCAAATGGATGGTCATGTTGAGCTCATGGACTTTGTCAATAGATAGACCCTTTTTGATATGGATCTTAAGCAGGTTAATTACACCTCATCTAACAAAAGAGTTGGATTGGATCTCATCCAGGTCTGTCTAGATCATGCTCTAATCTCTAGTTGTTGGCTCAAAAGCTTTGGTTGTTTTCTGTCCTCTCTCACGAAGATTGGGTCCGACCATTTCCCTATCTCTTTTGTTGCTGATTCAATAATGTCTTATGGTAACCCTCCCTTTAGACTTGAGAAAATGTGGATCGATCACCCAGATATGGAGAAAAAGATCAATGGTTGGTGAAATATCAACATTCAGGGTATCACTATGTTGAGGGTGGCTAAAAAGCTCCAGCATATTAAACAACACATTAAATATTGGAGCAAGGAAGTGTTTGGTGACATCTTTAAAACAAATATTGGATTGAAAAGGGACCTTGATGATATTTAATAGATTATCCAATAGTTTAGATTGTCAGAAGACCTGAATCAAAGGGATGAGACTCTCCTAGCCAAAACTCATTTAATATTATTTCTAAAGAGGAAGAGTACTGTAGATAGAGGTCTAGATCGATATGGTTCAAAGTTGGAGATAATAATACTAGGTTCTTCCATTTTTCAGCTTCTAAACACAAAGTGTTGAATAGAATTTCCAAACTCAGGGTGGCTTCTAGAGAGGTAAGTAATGACAAGGACATCTCTTTGGCTTTGGTTGAATTCTTTTCTTCTCTTTCATCTAAATATTTGGCTCTCTCCCTGGATACCCAAGCTTTTCTCCTTGAGACCATCCCCTCCATTGTTGATGAAGTTACTAATAAGAATCTTACTGCTATTCCTTCCTCAAAGGAAATCAAGATTGTTGTTTTCTCTATTGAGGGTGATAAATCCCCAGGTTTAGATGGGATTCCTCTTCTTTTCTTTCATAAATTATGGAATATTGTGGGCCTAGATATCTGCAATGTTGTGAAAGAGTTCTTTGGATCCAGGTCTATGTTGAAAGAAATTAATGCTACCTTTATAGTCTTGATCCCCAAGAGACCTGGAGCTGATTCAGTTGACTCCTTGAGGCCAACTAGTTTATGTAATTTAGTGTAAAAAAAATTCACCAAGGTTATTACTCTTAGGATGCTGGCTCTTCTCCCAAAGATTATCTCTCCCTAGTAGAGTGGCTTTGTCCCAAGCAAGAAAATCCTTGACTCTATTATGAAGGTGCATGAGGTTATTCACTCTACTCAAAATTCTCTCAAATTTGGTTTTTTGTTGAAGCTTGACCTCTCGAAGGCCTATAATCAGGTGGACTAGGATTTTCTGATCAAGGTTCAGTGTTCCTTTGGATTCTGTGATAAGCTCTTATAGCTAGTGTTCTAGCTCATTAGCACCTCTTCTATTGTGGTCATTGTGAATAGGTCTCCTTCAAAATTCTTCAATCCTTCCAAGGGGCTTTGTCAAAGAGACCTTTTGTCCCCTATTCTTTTTTCCATCCTGGCTGAGTGTCTTGGACTCTATTTTCAGCAATTGGTGGCTAATGGCTCCATCAAGGGTCTCACTCCTTTACCTCTAGGCCATGCTCCCATGAATAATTTGTTGATGGCACTGTCATCATGGGTTCTTCATCTATCTAAGAGGCTAGGAGTATTAAACAGGCTTTGTCTAATTACTCTTTGGGTACTGGTCAAATTTTTAATTGGAACAAAAGCTCACTATTTTTCATCAACACACCAATGGAAAGGTAGTATAGAATTGCCATAATTATTGGTTGTGAGATTAAAACCTCCCAACTCATTCTGGGTCAGTATCATGGATAGTTTTAATAGAAAATTAGCTAGCTGGAAAGGAGCTTTTCTTAGTCAAGCTAGTAAAATCCAACTTTTGAAGGCCTCCTTGCAGAGTCTTCCTATCTATGCTCTAAATTTGTTTAAGATTCTTAGAAAATTTGCAAACATTATTGAGAGGATACAAAGAAATTTTCTTTGGACTGGTGTGGAAGAAAAGAAGAGATTGGCTTTAGTTGCATGGGATAAGGTATGTACGCATAAGAAGTGGGGAGGGTTGGGGATCCACCCCTTAAGAGTTACTAGCCAGGCGCTTCTGGCTAAGAAAATCTGGAGGATTTTTGGAGAGAAAAAAGAGTGGAATGAGATCATCCACAAAAAAATCTCTACTCTTTCCCCCATATATCAGACTTTATACAGTCTGAGGTGAAGGTACAGGGCTCTTTTATTTGGAACTGCATCCAACAAGCTAAGGAGATGACCTTTAAAGGTGCAAAATGGTATCTGGGTAATGGCCGAAGAATTAAATTCTAGGAAGATTGCTGGCTTAAAGAATTACCTCTGATCTCTAGCCCTTCCTACCAACCTTTTAAAGAAATCTTCTTATAGAGATATAGTCTATGGGTCAGTGATTATTGGTGGAGCCAGTCTTGGATCAACCTCTCTACTACTTGATGATGCCCTTAAGCCTCTAGTACTTGACCTAAAGGTTTTGAAAGTGGACAGTACTAGGGTTGACGAGCTGATTTGGGGAATTCTCCCTTCCGGAGTCTTCTTTGTTGCCTCTACCTCTGATATTTTATTGAAGAAGCTGAACCCTCCTCCTTTTTGGGCCCAAGTTTGGGATAAAAGACTAATTCCTAAAATTAATATTTTCTTCTAGTTGGTTTTGCAGAACAAGATTATCACTATTGAAAATCTCCATAAGCATGGAATGATTTTGACCAATAGGTACTTTCTGTGCAAGAATGTTGAAGAGTCATTTTTCCATTTGGCTATTGACTACCAGTATTCCTGGGAAGTCTAGTGTCTTACTTTACAATGCTAGAAATTATGCTAGTTTTTTCCTAATAACATGGAGAATTTCATTAGGCAATAGAGAAATGAAAAAGTCCCCATGGATAAGATGCTATAGAATAAAATTGTCCCCCACATTATCTGGAAACTGTGAAGAGAACGCAATGATAGGGTGTTTAGAGATACTAGCCTCCCCCCAATGGTGATTGCAAAAAAGATTAAGAGAAGTATCATGGAAAATTGCAATTCTACGATTGGTTTGTAGCTAGATTAAATTGCTAGAGGTAATGTTGCTAGCTCCAAAGTCAACAAATGCAAGAATGCCATTTGGCTGGCGCCCCCTCTTGGATGGATCAAAGCTACTTTTGGCAGTGGGGCGAGGCGAAACCTGGGTCCTGGGGGTTGTGGTAGGCTTATAAGGGATGACATGGAGAACTATCTTGCTACCATGACATTCCACATTGGTGTGAAAACCAATCATGTTGCAAAGGCTATGGTTCTTCTTCAAACTTTAAAAATTATTAATAAGGAATGCCCCCAAACATGTGGATTGAAGGCGATACCATGAACATCCTAAACTGCTTAAAAGGTGTCACCAAGCCATCATGGTCTATTAAGGCTATTATTGAGGAGGCTCAGATTATCATTAATTCCCTTTCACAAGTTATCATTTTCCACAACTTCTCAGAGGTGAATGGTACTGTGGATGAACTGGCTAACATCGTTGTCAAGGCTAAGGGCATCATGACATGGAAAGGAGGTAAGGATTTGACCATTGATTTTAAAGGCTAAGTTGGCATTTGACAGGATTCACAACAAAAGAGCTGATTTGGAATATCTCCAGAAACTATGATGAAAAGACATAAGTTCATTAATGTGGTTATGAGGGTTATGAAAAGGCTTTCCTTTCTTGAGACAACTAGGTTTAAACACATGTATACTTGTGTAGATTCCAATTTGAAGGTAGCCATTTTTTCTTATCTCTGCTTTGTTTCTCTTTCTTCTGTTGAGGTTGTTTTCTCTAAGGAAATTATGGGTGATGGGCTTAATCACAGAGAGCTAAAGGACTGCATTAAGTGGAAGAAAATGATGGAGGTTTGGGATAAGCTTAGAAAGGGTGGCCTCACCACATATATGGAATGCATCCACAGGTTCAAAGATGATGTCATGATGACATTTTTTGAGTCTTGGAAATATGGTTCTATCACCATTGGAGGTATGACAGTTAAAATCATCAAAGATCTAATTACGGAGGTGTTTGGGCTCAGTCTCAAGGGGATGAAGTTTTACAAAGACAAGAAGATATCCCAAAAAGCTATCCAGCACTTCCCTAAAGACAAGGTCGAGGCTGAATTCTTGGTAAAGGATTCTAGTGGCTGTTATGACATAAATGCCTTCAAGGAGGTTTGGGTGAGGGTCATGACCACTATCATGGAGTATATCACTCTGGATGGTAGGCACAAGTGCACCCACTCTTACCATTTTGTGCTCCTTTGTCACTTCAGACACAAGGTTAGGGTTTTGCTACCATTTTTTCTTCTGCAATCCCTTTGTCTCAGTATAATTGACCATAGGAAGAAAGGGAACAAGCCCATTCTGCATGAGGGCATCATTCTCCTCATTGTAGAGCATATTAAGAAAATGGCCATTAGAAGCCCTATTATCTCCTTGCCTAAACCCTCTGGCTCTATCAAGGATTTAGCGAAATGTATTAGGAAAGGGGAATGCAAAGAGGAGAAGTCTTTTGGTAAAAAATTGAAATTGGAAAAAAAAGATGGCATGGATACTAATTATGCTGGTGAAAGTGTTGAGGGCTATGCTGCCAGGGTTAATTCATCAGAAGAAGAAATTAAATATTCTTTGTCAGCTTTGGCTAATGTTTTTGGTAAAAATGATAACAAAGATGAGGTTTCTACAAAAGCCATGGATATTAGGGATGACTTAGTTGCTAGTGTCAAGGATGAGGATGAGAATAGAGAAGAGGATGTGGGAGGCTAGATGGTTCCTATTCTAGTTAATTATGATAGCTCTGAGGAACATGATGTTCCTATTTTCACTCATTTGGAAGTTGTCATGGAAGTTGAGTCTGAGAAGTTGGAGGATAACAATTCCCCTATTCCTGCTGAGAAGGAGAATCTTCCCTCTTCCTCACAGAACATCCCCTTTGTCAAAATGATGGACTTGCAAGAGCGGAATGCTCAAATTTTGAGAGAGGACATGGATGATAAGATAGGCCCCCCTTTTGGTGTCCTCCATACTATTAAGGCAATGTCTATGTACTCCTTCCACCTAATGAAATAGGTATTCCAAGAGATCAAAAGCCTCAACATGAAATTTCACTCCCTCTCTGCCAAGGTTGATATTTTGGAGGTGAATTTGGCTTCTTGTTTAGGGGGGAGGGATGCAACAAGGTCATCAAGGGTGAGAACAACATGCAGGAAATGCAGGTCAAAATTGATAACTTGGAGAACACTCTAAGGAAGCACATTCTGGATAATAACTTGTTCCTGGGGTCAGCGATAGAGTGTTTCAAGACAATCAAGGTGGAGATGGATGTGGGTTCTCCTACCAAGAAGCTCAATGATGATGACGATGTGGAAGATGTTGGTCTAGGAACTTGCACTCGGTCTTCCAAAAGGAATAAAATACAAGATAGGATCCTCAAGCTTTATGATTTCAATGCAGCAATCAAGAATATTTCAAAGGAAAAGAAAGAAGCTAAGGGAACTCACTTGGAGTTTTCTTAGGCTTTCATGCTCCTCTTTTATTGTGCTTTCCTAGTTTTTTAGGTTTTTGACTACTGGGTGGGGTCTCCGGTTTTTGGTTTTTTATTTTATCTTGCTAGTTCTAGGTCTGGTGAACTGGTTTCCAGTCCTGTTTCTTTTCAAAGAGCTTAATGTTGTAATCTTTCTTGTTTGACTTGTAAGGGGTTTTGGGTCCTGTAATACCCCTCTAACCCTAATATAAGTTTTGTGTTTTTGAAAGAATTAAGATCCTTCGATGTTTTCTTATAGCTTAAGTTGTACATGATACTTGTTTGATCTATTCCTATAGTTGTTTATAATAATTTCATAAGCTAGTACTCAATGATTCTAATATCAGACATACTATCTAAAGGTATCACTTTTGTATGTATTTATCTCCATGTATGTATTGGGTACCTACAAGACCTTTATGAACATAGTTAGGATGTTATATGATATGTACTTGATAGATATATATAAGTGGTTATTTATATTTCCTTCTATTAAGGTTACTTTGGATGAATCTTGTATCTCACTTGATGATTTGATTATGTTGATTTATTATTAGTATTGATAAGAGACTAACACAATGCTTGAGATTCTAACCTTCGTTATGATGATACTACATGCTTTGAGTGTATATATATACATGATGTGTTTTCATGATTCAGGATGAAGTCGTAGTTACTCACATAGCTGAGGTCCACATGATGTATCGATCCTGGTCATCTGTCTGCAATGTTTTCTTTTATACGTATATCCGTGCATATATATTTCTTCTTTATGATGCAGGCTTGTAGGTACCGGGCATCGACTTCACCTGGCTTCACAGGTCTGAGCATGCCCTCAAATCCTCGATGGTTGTTGTTATGGAGATAGTACTAAGGCCCCTACATGAGTCTTCCTTTTTCATTATTCCAATTTGGAAATATTAGGGTTCCTTCTTTGTCAGTCAACCTTTGGGTCAAAAACCCAGATCCAACGCACCCGGTTGGGCATGGTTGTAGTTAGTGCCTTGTGGCCACTTGAATTCATTTGGTTGTATGATTTTTTTACTCATTTTATTTATTTCTCCTTCTTGGTATGATTCTTAGTTAATCTTTCTATGTTGTGTTTCAGGAGTTTGGCTTGACTTTCCTTGTTGACTTTGGTTGACCTTGTTTGATCTTATAGTTTTCTCAATATGTTTCATAGTTGATTTTTATGGCCTCTTTCGATGATTAGATTTATTTTGAGGCATGTGATTTTATTCTACCTCAGTGTTATATCCTATAGTAATTATAAATAGGTAATAATATTGTGATCTATTTCTTCATAATCTTATAGATTATAGTGTTTGGTATTTGGCATATATATATATATATATATATATATATATATATATATATATATATATATATGGAAATATATATATGGGTGCACACATATATGTATTTATATATATATAATTTATATGTGATTATATGTTATTTATTGTAGATATTGTTGATGGTGTATATTTTGGGATTAATGTAAAGTATAATATTATTAATAATTAAATATTAAATAATGTGAGGTATATTATTCTCAATTGTTAATTATTAATAATGAGGATAGGTTATATATATAGATATTGATGTAATTAATGATGGCATATGCATATATGTTAGGATAATATTACATGTGTGTATGAATGAATACAAATAATCTTTTATTGTATATTTGAGTAATATAGTTGTATGATATTAAGTTATTTTATAATACCCTTTAGTTAAGAGTTAGTTGGGAATTGGTTACTTTCCTCTCAACCTTTGGAAATCTATTTATATGCACTACTTTCTCATTTGAAGAGAGGGGATTTTGGGGCTGAAGCATTGAGGAGAGGATGGCCTTACTTTTCATGGAGATTTTGGAGAGAAAACTTGGAGATGTGAAGGAGAGTTTGTAAGCATATGTCTTTAAGAATTTTTGGTTATCTTTGCTTTTGGGAGAGAGACATTTTTGTGAGAATTTTAGTAGTTGAGAGAGTGATTCTTTGCTGTGGAATTATTTCTTTCTTTCATGGAGATTTCTGAAAGTGGATAGGGTTTGAAGGATGCATCTCAAGTTTGGATTTGTCTTCTCTTTTGTTTCCTTCCTTCTTCGATTCAACCTTCGTAGGACATGAGGTATGGATTGAATATTTTAGTTACTTGATGTATCTGATAGATTATAGATCTATTTATATATTATAATTATTTATTATATCTGTACTTTTCATTTGTATGGTTATTTTAAAGTTTTGAGTTTTTGTTTGTAAGAATTGGCATGTGTTTTCCTAGGGTTTTTAGCAACCTCTTTTTGGAGATCTATTATTATAACAATTTAAATTGCATCTATGGTTTTAGTAAATTAATTTTCTAGAAGTAAAATTCACAGATCTCAAATGGGTATCTCTCTGATTTTATTTTTATGGTCGAATTAATACCTTATTTTTGACATTTTGGCAGACTATGCCTGTCCATTCTTGATTCCAAATTTTCTGTCAAATGTATTCATATGATACAGGCTGATATGATTATATAAAAGTCTAAATTTGATGTCAAAGATTATATTAAGTCTTATCTTTCATTTTCAATTGGTTTGGTGAATTTTAATTATGTTTTGTGAAAATTACAACCGTTTTAGTGAAGGTAGGTCTGAACCCTAACCAGAATTTTCTATTTTAAACGAGAAGTCATAACTTTCTTTCCCACCATTGGATCTTCCTAAAAATAAAATTAAGAGTCCATAATTATGCTATCTAAATCTCCACCGAAGTGATTTTCTTTATTTTATATTTTGTGGAAGATATGGATGACTGTTTTATGATGACTATTCTTTGCATTTAATCCTTGCTTGAAATAATTCAATTTAAGAACATCATTAAGTTTTAAGGTTTCGTATGGTTACCAGAGGCTATTAAAATTTGTTTTTGGTTAACTGGATCTATTTATACTCTGAATATGTTTATAATATCACTTGGATGTTTTCTTATATGTTTGGAACATTCTGAATGCCATATTGGGTTTAGGGTTGTCAAGTGGACTAGGGACAACATATGTTTTCCTAAACTCAATCAAATGTTGTTATGAAATTGATATGAATTCTTGATGATGAATCTATTACGTTCTTATGATTTTTATATGTATGTTAGGGAACCTAAGTACACTAGGTGAGTGGCTCATAGTGAGGGGCCGGGGCCCTAAGTGGCTAGTACCAGGATAACCTACTATGAGTTATTTAATCAAGTGATAACCTAAATAAATGAATTGGGAATGGGAGATTATTGGAATGGGAAATTACACATTAATCAAGATTAATTGTGCCTCACCCATGCCTTTAGTGCTAGTAAAGACTAAGGATGGGAGTGGGAGAAGGTACCTATGCGTAGGTACAACTGAATGACCTTGTCTGTACGAGAGGCATTCGGTTCCGCATGTGCCTACTTGGGGGCCGGGGCCAAGAGTGGCTAGTACCAGGACAACCCAAGGGGTGAGGGCTATGAAATGACACTCACCTAGCTTGTAGCTTAGAGTCTCTATCAAATTTGATCATGCCTCTGGTATTCCTTGTGGTCTTCTTGTCTTTTCTTTTTTTGTTGTGACTTTGGGAAACTTTTATCACCACCTTAGGAATTTTTTAGTTGTTACCTCTTGTATGGGCCTTTGGTTCTATCTCCTAGCTCGGGGGAGTGGGCCTATTGGTTCCATGTGGTTGGGTGGTTAATATTTATATCGAGGTATTGTTCATGATTCTCTGGATGATCCTAGCACATATTCCTTTCCAGATCTGCAGTTGAAGATTTCTTATTGGATATTTTAATATGTTGAGATGTACTTATGTATTTGAATTCATGTAATTTTTAATCTCCTAAAAGGAGTCTTGTAGTATTGATGTAATCTCAATTCAAAGCAATGCATAAGGGAATGGGTAGTTCTAAGTAAAAGAAAGGGAAAATAATGTGGAATATTGGACATGTTACTAGCATTAAAAGAAAGTGTTTATGTTATTTCTCCTATCCTCTTATGTTGTCCATATGTAAAGGAAATAATCTTAAATATAGTTATATATAATGAAGTATCAAAAAAATAATGTATTCTCTCTTGATGAAAGGATCCAAGGAAATTATTGAGAAATGATAGGTTAGTGATTGGAATTATTAACAATGAATGGTTATGAAACAATGCAATAAAATAGTAACTTGATTATAATGTTAATACTTGGTTCATGTTAATGAAATACCTAGGATAATGCCTACCTTAATGAATATTAATCTCTTACCTAAATTATTAGAGAAAAGTGATATAAAGGATAGTAGATGTAGATGAAATCAATATGAATTTATGGAATGAGTTGATAAAAGGAATAATGATGTTGGATGATTAACCTATGTTTAATAAAAGAAATAAGTTAGGGACATTTAACTTGGTGCATTAAAATGAATGTAGATCTTTTAAGCTCATGATTCTGTGAATATCTTATGCATGTAAATGGTTTATATGATGTTGCTTAGGTAGCGACGTTAGGGAACCTGGGAGGACTTAAGTTGTATAAATCTTACATTCAAGTAGTAGAAAATTATTTCTTCTTTTAGAAATATGAAGTGTAATGATGAATATTATTCTAGTTAAAATAAATAAATAAATTCACTACTTTCATTTTATAGAGGTTTTATGTCTTGTCCTCTTGGGTTGCCTGGCGAGGCATTACATCTGGTATCAGAGCCCTAGGTTTCTACACTGGGAACTCTGGGACTCATAGCTCACCTGTGCATAACCTTGAGTATCTTCACTTTGTCTCTTTTTGGATTATGTTGTTATGCTAAAAATTGAATCTTAGGAAACGAAGGCTACATTTCATGTTCTCATGTTGTATTGTCTTACAAGGGCACACCTATTCATCTATGATTGAGTTATATTCTAACAATTACTTATGTTTTTGCATAATGAGATCAATGATGTGTTAAGTGTATGTTTCTTATAATATTAATGGAATGGCGAAGAATTCTTGAGACTTGTGTTTGTTTTCTTGAAAGGTAATGGTATCCCTAGAAGGGTCAAAAGTTAAAGGATACTAAATGTTTTGAATCTTAATTATGGTCATAGATAATATTACCCCCTGATCCTACCTATAATATAATGTTGTGCACTCTATCTTCTTACAAATACCTAGTTGAATTTTATCCTACTCAAGGTATCTTAGAAATAGATTTTTTTTGGATCCTTAAAAGAAAGAAATGATTGTGGTAGTACTTGATAGGATTAAAAGGGAAATAATTAAATTACATGGCTAATAATATGTACCTAGGAAAGAAGTGAAAAAAAGAAATAAATAAATAAGGAACAAATAATCTACTGTCATATGTATTTCTCTATCTCTCTCTCTTCCCTCTTAAGAAATAAGTTTTGCATGACTAAAATTGTTTAGACAAGGCAATAATATATTAGGAAAATTTGTAAATACTCAATTAGGAAACCCTTGGGTGAAGGACCTATGTCCCCAAGATTTTATCATAGGCTATAATTCACATTTTCATTAAGGAAGAGGAATTTTTGTCCCTATCTTGTTAAGAAGTTATATCCTTTCTGCATATTTTATTAAATTGCACAAAAAGGATTTAAGATAACATAATCAAGAAATTCTAGGGAAGAGTATGTGCGATGATGGATTATCTGTACTAATGATAGAAGTGTTTTTATTTTATAAATTTGAATAAAGAATATAAAATTTAATCAAGAATAAATATGTATATCACATATGCATAATTTAGAAACATGTGCATACCTTTTATGTCCCAAAATTCTCTATGTGCTACTGCTTGAGTCACTCATGATGATGTGCCATCCTCATTTGATGCGAAATGTGTCCTACACCATTCAACAACATCATGTTCATTTTTTATATGAACTCCCTTATAATTCATTTGATACTTTTGTAGAACATGTTTGATGCAAGCTTGAGCACTATAATGTTCACCTTTCCATGTCTACTTTCAAATAAACTCCATACATGTGGTATGTTTTCATTACGATGATATCTACATAGTGCATAAAATGATCTAGATGATTTGAATTGCACAACACATCTATCTAACCAAACATTATATTTATCAATTTTTATGTTCATTTCTTTCAAATTTGCAAAAAACATCTTGAAATAGTGTTCTACATAATGAATGTCATTCTCTTTATCATCACTTATATAAAAATGATATTCCTTCTTGATGACCCATGCTTCAAATGTGATTTGAATATAATCCAAATCTAACTGTGGATGTTGATAACACACATGTACCATAATAGTAATTTTCTCTGAAAAATACTATTATGATTGAACCACCTTTTGATGAACAAATGAATAATTTTCTACGAAATCAACAATTGATAGGATAGTTCCAAGTGGGAAATTGTCTCTTAGTGTTTGGAATTGTTGTGCTTGCCACTTTGAAAAAAAAATATGATAAATGTAGGTTTGAATCATTTTTTTAAATTTGTCCATAGATGCTCCAATAGCTAGTTCCTCTTCAACATATTCTAATCTTTTATAGATTCTTTCCAAAATTTTGTTTCATAATTTATATATTTGTAACTCTTGAAATTTACCATCTTTGTTACATTAATATTTTTATTTTTCAAATGAAAAAGAGCCAAATCAACACAAGTTTCACATATTCCTTTTATGCAATTTATTTTACCAACTGCATCATCTCTTTCATCACATAAAATGGATGAGTTGAACTCACTTCATCTAGTAAGAGTCCAGTATATTCAAAACTATACATTTCTTCTACAAACTTTCAAAAAACTTGATAGTGGAGATCAAATTCAATATGAAAATGATAACAATAAGTTGCAAACACTTTGTTTGTCCTGACACACTATGGCTTCAATCTTTCAAATAATATTTTTCCAATCTTTATATTAGGATTTGAACTACAAAATGAAACATAGATTTCATGTTGTGTTGTGTCCAACCATTTTTTTGTATGATGTTCATATTGATTGGCTATAATTCTATGTTTGATAACATCTGATGAAGGGTGCTCCCCTTAATACCACAACCACATAAGAGAAATAGAGAAACAACAACAATAATATGCAAGAACAGAAAATTGGCTTCTTATTATCTCCACAAATGTGGAATTACAAACTTTCAGAATCACAATATGCAAAGCCGCATGGGCATTCCCTTACAATATTCTGTAGAACAAAGCCTCAAATCAATACCCAGATCTACTACCCAGAACTATTCTAAACTCTACTACCCATTTCAAAAATCCCACGAAGCACTCTACAGGCTTGACCAGCGCAAGCGCTCGTCACCCAAATTTTTAACCTCATCCGGGGCCTCTAAAGCCTTCAAAACTGAGTTCAAAGTTTCTGTACCCTGCTGCCAATACCAAAAATCTTCAATATCTTCCAATATACACTTGATCTGGCAATGAAACTTTACTGGTAGACTTATATGACCAAAATGAACCTCCAAAAAAGAAATCATATCATTCTGAGCACATACGAAAATTACCAAAAATAGTAACTTTCCATAAATAGCAGCTCTGCACAAAATAGCCCTTATTGAATACAAAAATAGAAATATTTTTGGGTGATGCAAGATTGCTCTTACACCTAGGATGCTCCTGCATCAAACACCTGGGGTAATTTGAGAAGTGACCCTGTCACGACTCAGGTGTGCAGAGGAAAACCAAGACGGCTAACCTCCTCCTTTGTCAGCCATGATGAATCTTCAACAGGTCGTCCTTTCCACTTGACTAGATATTCTTCATATGTCCTGTTCCTTGTGCTTCTGCCAACACGACTATCCAGTATATCTTCGATCTCCTTAGTGTCTGAACTAGTTGCTGGAATACTCCACTGTGCTGCTATGATCTCATCGTCAACACCTCCTTCATGATACTCTGTCAGATCTGAAATGTTAAACACTGGTGAAATATTTAGCTCAGTAGGCAATTCTACCTCATATGCATTTCCTGAATCATGTTTCTTCAGTATCCTACATGGTCCAAACTTCTTCATTTTCAGCTTGTTATATGTACCAACTGGAAACCGCTCCTTCCGCAAATGAACCATGACTTCATCACCAACCTAAAATTCCTTATACCTCCTTTTCTCATCTACCTTAACCTTATACTGTGCATTCATCTTGGTAATATGCTTCCTCACCTCCTCATGGATGTTCTTCAAGTGTTTTGCAAAATCCTCAGCTTCAGCACTACTTATTTCTCTTTTATCTATCTTCCTCAATTCAGATGCATTTCTTAGACTACTTCCATATACAATCTGGAATGGTGATTTACCAGTGCTCCTGTTGACAGAATTATTGTATGCGAATTCCGCCTGTGGTAAAATCAAATCTCATCCTGTTGGCTTATCTCCAACCAAACATCTCAACAAATTTTCCAAACTCCTATTCACCACCTCTGTCTGTCCATCAGTCTGTGGATGATGTGATGAACTAAACTTCAAATCTGTCTTCAACTTCTTCCACAATGTATGCCAGAAATATCCAACAAACTTAGTGTCCCGATCTGAAACTATGGTCTTTGGCAAACCATGAAGTCTCACTACTTCTCTGAAAAATAATTCTGCTACATGAACAGCATCATTAGTCTTCTTGCAGGGAATAAAATGTGCTATCTTTGAAAATTTGTCAACTACAACAAAAATTGAATCGTGTCCCCGTTGTTTCCTCGGTAAACCAAGAACAAAGTCCATGCTGATATCCTCCCAAGGCTTCTCTGGTACAGGTAATGGCTGATACAACCCTGTATTCCACTTCACTCCTTTCGCCATCTGACATACTCGGCAACTCTGTACAAACTTCTTCACATCTTGCTACAACTGTGGCCAATAATAATTCTCACTAACCAAACCAAGGATTTTATCACGACCAAAATGTCTAGCCAGTCCTCTGCTATGCTTCTCCTTGATGAGATTCTCCCTCATAGAACTTCGTGGAATGCACAACTGACTCCCTCTAAATAGCATATCATCCTAGATGATAAAATCCAACCATTTCATCCTGTCTAGAGTAACAGGTTCTGTACAAGCTTTCCAAGCTTCACCAAAATCAGGATCCTCTGGATATAAATTCTTGAGTTCCTTGAACCCAACCACTTCAATCTGCATTTCTGTCAGCAATAGTTGCCTTCTGCTAAGAGCATCTACAACCGTATTAGACTTTCTAGTCCTGTGTTTCAAAACAAATGTATAACTCTGAAAAACTCAACCCATTTCAAATGCCTTTGATTCAATTTTCTTTGACTATTCAAATATTGCAAAGCTTGATGATCAGTATACAAAAAAAACTCCTTAGGAAGCAGATAGTGCCTCCACTTTTTCAATGCCTGAACTATAGCATAAAATTCCTGATCATAAACAGAATATTTTCTCTTGGCATCATTTAATGTCTCACTGAAATAAGCAACAGGTTTACCTTCTTGGCTCATAATAGCTCCTATTGCAGTACCACTAGCATCACAATCTACTTGAAACACCTTATTAAAATCTGGAAGTGCTAAAATAGGTTGTTCTGTAACTTTTTGTTTCAACAATTGAAAACTCTTTTCTACCCCATTAGTCCACTTAAACTCTATTCTATCCCCTCTCATTGTTTTAGTCAAGGGTCCACAAATACTGCTAAAATTTCTGATAAAATTTCTGTAAAAGATAGCTAGACCATGAAAAGATCTTACCTCAGTAGCACTCCTTGGAGTAGGCCATTCAAGGATAGCTTGTACCTTCTCTAGGTCTATTTTTAGACCTTCTGCTGAAACTACAAATCCCAAATACACTAACTCTTTCTTCACAAAACTGCACTTCTTCAAATTAATCAACAATTTCTCATCTCTCAACTTCTCAAACACTATACGAATATGCATCATATGTTCCTCCAATGTCTTGCTAAAAATCAAAATATCATCTAGGTAAACAATCACAAACTTACCTAGAAATTCTTTCAGAACCTCGTTCATGAGCTGCATGAAAGTGCTCGGTGCATTGGTTAGCCCAAAAGGCATGACTAACCACTCATATAGTCCTTCCTTTGTCTTGAAGGCAGTCTTCCATTCATCTCCTTCTCTGATCTAAATCTGATGATATCCACTCTTCAGATCTATCTTTGAGAAATACACAGCTCCACTCAAACAGTCCATAATATCATCCATTCATGACAATGGAAACCTGTACTTGATTGTGATCTTGTTTATTGCCCTAGAATTTGTACACATCCTCCATTCTCCATTCTTCTTTGGTGCTAATACTGCTGGTACAGCATAGGGACTCAGACTCTCACGGATCAATCTTTTCTATAACAGTTCATGTACTTGTCTGTTCAACTCCTCACTTTCTGCAGGTGTCATTCTGTGTGCTGCCTTATTTGGCAAACTCGCTCCTGGGATCAAGTCCATCTGATGACTGATCTTCCTGACTGGTGGTAATCCATCAAGCACGTTATCAGATACAATATCCTAAAACTCATTCAACAAATCTGCAACTTCTACAGGAACATCTTCTACTTCCTCTTTACCAACTTTTGGAATTAAAGCAAAACATACATGCTCATGCCTCATACCATCTAGGAAATTTCTTCCATCAACAAAAGTTATCCTTGCATTACCACATACCTTTTCTTCGGTCTCCTTCAATGGTTTTAGCTTATGTCGCACTCCATCCTTTGTCAGGGAATAGGTATTCGCACGACCATCATGTACAGCACATCTGTCAAACTGCCATGGTCTACCCAACAACATATGACATGCATCCATAGATATGATATCACACAATACCTCATCTTGGTATCTGCCAACCTTGAACTTTACTGGGCATTGTTCATTGACCATGACCTTGTGGTCATCCTGTACCCAGGCAATCCGATATGGATGTGGGTGTTTCTGTCTCTTGAGCTTCAACTTTGTCACCATCTCTTCTGACACCAAATTGTCAGTGCTTCCACTATTAATGATCACATCACAACATTTACCTTCACACTTGCACCTGGTGCGAAACAGGCTCCTCCTTTGCTCAGGTTCATTCTCACCACTCAACAAGACTCTTCTGTTAATCAATGTTTCTCCTCTTTCAGCATCTTCAGAATTTGATGATCTAGCATTTTCATCTACATGTGCAACTTTGGCCTGGCCTTCATTTCTCCTGTCTGTTCTGCCTTGGCATTGAGGACATTCAAATGCCCTATGACCTTCTTCTCCACAGTGAAAACATGTTCCATGGAAGCCTCCTTTTCCAGATCCTTGTCCTCTTCCTCTTCCTCTCTAATCTCTATTATTCTGATCCTGGAAGCGAATGGAATTATTTCCACACTGATTCTGACTGCTACTGGCCTCATCCTTCTTTTTCAGATCTTCATTTTGGCCACCATATGACCGTCCACCAGATCGTCCATCGCGACCTCTTCCATTTTGTCTGCTCTCGAACTTCTTGTTCAGCTTTTCCTCTACTTTTAGGGCAAATTGGTATGCCTCCTCAATACTGTTCATTCGAACCAGATTCAACTCCTCTTAAATTCTTGGCCTTAACCCATTAAGGTATCGGGCAACTTTCTCCTTATCAGCTTCTGCATGGCCTGTTCTGATGAGGAGTCGATAGAACTCTTCTGTATATTCCTGAACAAACCTTCTTGCTTGCTTCAAACTTTGCATTTTCTTTAGTAGATCAAGCTCATAATCAACAGGAATGAACTGTCGCTTCAATTTATCCACCATCCGATCCCATCTTGTGATTTTATCTTTCCCTCTTCTATTTTGCTCCAATTGAATTTCTTGCCACCAGATCTTCGCATGACCTTTCAGTCTAGCCTTCACAAATTTGACCCTATCAGGATCCTCAACATCTTCATACTCAAAATATTCCTCACATTCATTGATCCAGTCGATCAATTCCTCTGGGTTAAGATTTCTAGAAAATGTAGGAACCTCAATCTTAGGTCTTTTCCCAATCTTGGAAATCACCCGAAAAAGTCTTTCTTCCTCCTGGTTCACAATTTTAGCTTCATCCTCGCTTTCATCTCTGACATTAAGATTCATTCCTCTACGAATCTCTTCTTGTAATGCTCGCACTTGTCTCTGCAGCTCTCTAACCTCAGGTGTTACAACACCAGCTCTTCCGCCACGTTCCCTTCGTGGAGGCATTTTCGCGATGCGCGCTGAAACCCTAGCCACGGTCCTGGTGCAAACTACCTCACAGTCGGCGATCTATTTACACACTCAAGAACTCTTACTCTGATACCACCTGATGAAGGGTGCTCCCCTTAATACCACAACCACATAAGAGAAATAGAGAAACAACAACAATAATATGTAAGAACAAAAAATTGGCTTCTTATTATCTCCACAAATGTGAAATTACAAACTTTCAGAATTACAATATGCAAAGCCGCATGGGCATTCCCTTACAATATTCTGTAGGACAAAGCCTCGAATCAATACCCAGATCTACTACCCAGAACTATTTTGAACTCATAAGACAATAATACAGCCTTCTTTATATAGGCAATTTTCCACCGCCTGGGAAGGTTCCAGAATTTTAGCCAATAAGGCCGACCAAACTTAGAATTATTTTATTTTACATTTTATTACATCATAGTCAGCTCAAGATAACCTTTGAAACCCGAACAGAAATTTTGAAGAAAATTATTTTCTGCCATTTCGGGTGGCCCAATTTCCAAAGACCATAAGTCATCACCAGTTGACCCGATCAGCTATTATAACCCCATTTCAGAAATGCCACAAAGCGCTCTACAGGCTTGAGTGGCGCAAGCACCTGTCACCCAAATTTTCAACCTCATTCGGGGCCTCTAAAGCCTTCAAAACTGAGTTCAAAGTTTTTGTACCTTGCTGCCAATACCAAAAATCTTCAATATCTTCCAATATACACTTGATCTGGCAATGAAACTTTACTGGCAGACTTATATGACCAAAATGAACCTCCAAGAAAGAAATCAGATCATTCTGAGCACATACAAAAATTACCAAAAATAGTAACTTTCCATAAATAGCAGCTCTGCACAAAATAGCCCTTATTGAATACAAAATTAGAAATATTTTTGGGTGATGCAAGATTGCTCTTACACCCAGGATGCTCCTGCATCAACATCTCTATTATTTGATGAAGGAGGAGTATTATTATTCCAAAATAATGTGACCAAATTCTTGATTCCCTCATCAATCCTTTCAGAATGAGGAGCTCTACACATGATTTCCCAATTTCCTTCCAAGGTACTATCATCCAAAATTATTCTCCTCGTAATATATTACGATATCATTTTCCTACTAAAATCAATCTGAGATGAAACTGATGATATTTGTCTATTTTGGGGCATAGTGTTACCTACAATGGATGTCAACATAACTCTTCTTATAATGGTATTATCTTTAGTTCAAGATCACTTCCCTACCTGGTCCAAACCTTTCCTAATATTTTCAATCATATCAGTTTACATGTCAACAACTTTTCTCTTCTTTGATTTTGTGTCTATAACTAATAATTTTAATGCCTCTTCCAAATTTTTGTTTATAAGTACAACTGAAAGAAATTGGGCTTGTTCAAGTGTTTCAAAATTATTAAATTTAGCCAATATTTATCTTTCTATCTTAATCATTGACCTCTTCTTATATAGACTTAAAGGTTGAACATTAGCAAATGATGTCAATTTATCCACATCCATTGTAATTAAATGATCTAAGTTTCTATAATTAATATTTCTCTTTACAGTTTGAGCTAGATCTATAAGTTCATCCATACCAGTAGGAGCATGTGATCCTTACCCTTATCCAACATCAATTTCTTGAGCTTCTGTAGGTAGTGATCCTAACCCTTCGTCAACGTGCATTTCTTCAACTTGGCTTGACCCTCCTACTTTAGCTTCTCCTTCACCTTGACCATGTTGATTGCGAGATACATGCATAAAATTGAATCAAATTAGAAAAAAATAGAGCATAGGTCCATAAAATTGGGACACGTAAAATTTGAGGTAGATAGGTTCATACCTTATTTTCTTTTATAATAATATATCAATGCAACATCATGATTTCTTTGTTCTGTACTAGGTGACCTTTTTCTTGTAGACTTACTTTGTCTTCCCTTCTTGTTCCCCATTTCTTCTCTCCAAAAAAATGTCTTCTAAAAATTTGGCAATAGTAATTCTCCTCTTAAAAAAAAATGTCTTTGATAAAAAAAAAAATAGGAATTCTTCTCCAAAAAAATGCCTTTCAAAAAATCGGAGCAATAGTGAAAACTGTGAATTAAGTTAATTACAATTATATGAAAAATGAAAAAAATAAATTTATATTATACCATGCCAAAAAAAAATTACCATAATTAGCCAACCCACTTCAGACAAAGTAGGTCTGGTAAAAGTCTGGCAAGGCTTATTCCCACCATATTTTTCTCAAGGGGTCTTCGCACAAAGACCCCTTTGCATGAAGACCTCGGGATGGCTTCAAGCAAAGGAAAGTTTTTTTAGGATGAAAAAAAAGATGTCTTTCAAGGCCTAAAACAAAGAACAAACAAAATGATGTTCAGAAATAAAAAATGCCAAATGATGCTACTTCGAGTAAGCTTTCTAATGACTATAATTTTAATACATATTGAGTTCATTGTTACTTTCAAAATTAACTTTAATTAAATGTAGGTTATTTGGTCATTCAACAACCTCTATCTTCAATGCTTCAGAAAATAGTAAATTACAAAAATAAATTATGAAAATATGTAGGAAAAATATATTTGTGTTACCTTTCTATCAAAAAAATAAAAAATGAATTTTGATATACTTAGATCAAGTTAGAGCGATCCAAAAGAAGCTATGTCTAAATTAAAATTACTCTAACTTTAGAACTTAATAAAGTATGAAATATTGAACCAAAATGAATGAACCCAATTCCATCCATTAGATATTGTAGTTAACAATCTAACCTTGAAATAATTACATCGTTATCAATTTTGATAAAAAAAGTTATGCTAATCCAAGTGACAGTCACTCCCTAAAAATGCTGATTTTTCACACAAACCATTTTTTGAAGGAGAAAGAAAAGTGGTTTCAAATCAATTTTTATTTTTAAAAAAAATATATTTAGAAACAAGAAAGAAAATTCTAAAAGACTCTAGTTTACAATATCTTCAAATTCCTAATAATTTTGCGGCAATAGGTGTTCAAAAGTGAAATTTTTTTCAAAATATTTATATTAGTGTCAAAGTTGGCCAAAAAGTGGGACAAACTATTGTGGGACTACCATGGTTCATGAGAATATGAATACTATTGTGGTAGTAGGGAAGATGAATATGAAGGATGTCAATGATGGTTTTTGAAAAATAAATGAGTAAGAAATGGCAGTCCATAATCTATCTAAGAGAAATATTGCACCTCCTTCCAACAATGGCAAATGAAAAAATATATGCAACGAGGATCTCACCCATGTGAAGAAAAGAAGTACAGATATGACTAAGGAGAAGGATGACAAAGAGGAGATTGGGACCACTTCTTTGATGTTCGAACTTGCAACTAGATTGAAGATTAAAAGTAAGGATATGGACCCTTTAGATAGTATTGTTAGGAAAGGTAAGGATTTCAATGAGTATACCATAAAGGAAAAAAGAAAATATAGTTAAGATTTTATATTTTTGTCTAGGGTATGTGATCCCTTATTATTATTTTTTGAGCATCTTAGTCTTATCTAGTTGTGTAGCAGTTTTATCCTAAGAATAAGCTATTTTTTTCTCTTTAAATTGGAGTTCTGGTCCTTGTAAAATATGTTTTCCCCTAATAAAAACTATATTGTGATGAACTAAAATTGATTTAGAACCTAATTGATGAACTACAAGTGATTAAACATCACTGAGTTGTTGATTAGATATGTAAGATGATTAAATTAGTAATATGTTGTCATTGATGTCAAATAGTTTTGACAGTACTTATATTGTAAGTTGCAAATAACTAAACATCTATAGAAATGAGAAAATAGATGAAGAACAAATATATCTACATGAGGAAGATGGATATGACAGATGAGGATAAGAAATACTTTGGGTAACTTATTGATGAGTCTATGACCTTATGTTATTGACTTGATTATGTTGCATTCATTTATGATGAAGAAAAGAGAAAAAATGCACAAGCTAGTGTGGTCGGTTAAAGAAACAATCTAGTATACACTGAGAAATGTAGTATATGCTGAGCAATAGTACTAACCAAGCTGGTTTGCACTGACACATTTCTTTATCAACCAAGAATGAAGAAATGAACCAAATGATTAGTTTAGTCGATATAAATTGATGAGCTGGAAAGTACCTCATAATCAGGGTTGATGATAATGTTTGTTATGAAGATCTACGGCTAACAAAATTCAAACAAGATCTAAAGGATGGGAAAAAAATGTGTTCCTGACACATCAGCTGAGGAAGGTTTAAGCACCAAAATCAACGAAGGAGATTAAGTGACAAAATCTGATGGATGAAATTAAAATGGTTTACTCGTCTATTTAAGAGACAATGATTTCATTTTTTGTGGATGTCGAAAGAGAGAATACTATAAAGATATCACATGAACAAAGCTTCATGAATGCCTGATCAAATTGGCTAAAGGAGAACAAAACTGTAGAGATTACCGAGTGTTAGAAAGCTATAACTAAGAGATAGTAAGTTACTGAATATTGTTGAAGAGAATTGATATATTGATTAAAGGATTTGAATGATCTTACTATAGATCTGAACATCTGCAAAATAAGTTGTATTGTAATCAGATCGCCTACTGTTATAGTTTAACCATTGTAAATAGATAAATATCTTAACCGAGTGGACTTGAAAGTATTGTATGTCATTCATAGAATGTACATTGTTATCCTATCAACCCCATAGTGAATGCTGGTTGGATGATAACTATTAGTGTTAAATCCAGTAACAAGGTCACACCTTACAGTGTGTTTTGTAATCTTTAATAGGGTTGGCTCTTCATTGACCTCACTTTAGAAGAGTGAACAATATTTTGGGTTGCTGGTCCTAGGTAGTTTTTTCCCTTTACAGGGTTTCCATGTTAAATCTCTTGTGCTATGTGTTTACTATGATGATTGTTGGTTATCATACTTTTCATGTTTCATATTTGATTTGGTCGGTAATCACTATAAGTTATTAACTGGTAATAGGTAAAGGCATAGAAAATTTACTATTTTATGTTACCGAGCTACAAAAGATTGTTTAAATTGTTTTTGGATATACATTTTGTATTTGGGACCATGGATAACTGATTCACCCCCCTCTCAGTTACTCTAACAATTGGTATCAGAGCTTATGATTGGATGTACACATCAAAGAAAAATTTGATCATCTTGAGCAATATAATGGAGGATCTATAAAAATGGGTAATGATACACCTTGTATGGTTAGAGGAAAAGGATGCTTGTTGATAAATGATATAATCCAATGTGATAATGCTGATTGGGTAGAAGGACTAAAATATAAATTTTTAAGTGTGGCACAACTAAACAATTTAGGTCACCAAGTAGCTTTTGAAAGCAAGAAGGTAAATATATTTGATGATGGAGGAAGACTTGTTGGAATAGGAGCATAATCAAAAGGTAACTTGTTTTATCTTGACAATGGTGAGTCTTCTTGTTTAATGATGAAAAATGAGGATGCATGGTTGTGGCATAAAAGGTTATGTCATGTGAATTTTGATAACATGATTAAGATCAGTAAAAAGAAAAATGTTAGAGGTCTGCCTAACTTAACAAAGTCTAATCATGTTATGTGTCATGAATGTCAGAAAGTTAAAATGACAAAATCTAGTTTCAAAAGAAAAGATTATTCAACAAATAAAATACTTGTGTTAGTTCACACCAACCTATGTGGTCCCATGAGAACTCAGAGTTAGTATGGAGATAGATATTTCATTCTTTTTGTAGATGATTACACTAGATTAATGATTGTCATGTTCTTGAAGGAAAAATCAGAGGCATTTAAGATGTTCAAATGGTATAAATAAAAAGGTGAGAAAGAGACTGGTAAAGAACTGAAATGCTTGAGATCTGATAGAGGCGGTGAATTTATTTATAATGAATTTACTAAATATTGTAATGAGTAGGGTATAAAAAGATAAGTCCCTACATTGAGAACACCTCAACAGAATGGAATTGTTGAAAGGAGGAATAGGCCAATCATTGATTGTGCAAGGACACTGATGATAGAAAAGAATGTAGCTCATACATACTGGAGGGAGGTAGTTAGCACAACTATTTATGTTTTGAACTGACTACAATTGAAGAAGGATGCTAATAAAATGCCCTACGAGTTATAATTTGGTCACAAACCCCCTGTAAGTTACTTCAAAAAGTTTGGAAGTAAATGCTTTATTTTTTAAGATGATAGAAATGGAAAGTTTGACTCAAAAGGTGATGAAGGGATATTTCTTGGATATTCCACTAAAAGCAAAACATACAAGTTCCTAAATAAAATTACTAATAAAATGATTAAAATTGATAATGTCAGTGTTGATGAGTTTGATGACAAGAATGTAGAGGAAAGCACAAAGGAACTAGAAGACTATGGTAGATTCACTTACATTGAACATCCAAAGTATCTACCGAAGCCACAAACTGTGACAACTAGTCAATAGGAAAGAAACACTAAGGAACAGGAAAGAGAAAATGATGAGTAGGAAGGACCTACCGAGCAAGGAAATGAACCTGCATAGGATGAACAACAAAGAAGAGATCAAAAACTGGAAAGATTTGTCAGAAGAAATCATCCTGAGAACCAAATCATTGGAGACCAACAAGTTGGCATGATGACAAGGAGTAAGTTGAGACAAGGTACATGCTTATTTTATGAATATGAATCGAAGAATGTAAATGTTGCATTGGAAAATGATGAATGGGTAAATGAAATGAAAGAAGAAATAGAAAAAATAGAGAAAAACAAGACATGGACTTTAGTACCTAGACTTAAGGATAAGAATTTTATCGGTACTAAATGGATTTTCAGAAACAAACTTAACGAGAATAGGGAGGTTACAAGGAACAAAGCTAGACTAGTATGCAATGGATATGCATAGGAGGAAGGAATAGATTATGGTGAAAATTTTTCACCTATTGCTAGATTAGAAGGAGTCAAAATGTCACTTGCATATGCTGCACACAAAAATTTCAAAGTCTATCAAATGGATATTAAGTCTTCTTTTCTGAATAGGATACTAGAGGAAGAAGTCTACATAGAACAACCAGAAGGGTTCCTTGATCCAAACAAGAAAGATATGGTATGTAGATTACATAAAGATCTATATGGTTTGAAGCAAGCACCGAGAGCCTAGAATGAAAGGCTGCATACTTATTTGTTGAGTATTGGTTTTGTTAGAACTAGTGAGAATAACAATCTGTATATGAAAGGAAATTCAAATGATACTATCTTGATTGCTGAAATATTTGTGGATGACATAATTTTTGGAGGACAAGATCACATCTGTAAATCAGTTGCTGATGAGATGAGAAATGAATTAAAAATTTCTATGTTTGGAGAGATTAAGTTCTTTCTAAGCTTATAGGTTATTCAGCAGAATGATGGAATATTCATCACACAATCCAAGTACATAAAGGAAGTATTGAAAACATTTGGCATGCAAGATGCTCAACCAGTTGGAACACCGATGGTCACAAGCTATAAAATGACCCAAGATGATGAAACTAAAGAGGTAAACTAGACATTGTACCGATCCATGATTGGTAAGTTGATGTATGTAGTACATAGTAGACCAGATATAGCACATGTTGTTGGGATAGTTGCTAGATTTTCTGGAAATCCTAGAGAGTCACACATGGTTTCTACAAAAAGAATCTTGAGATACCTGATGAAAATAGAAGATTATGGTTTATGGTATCCAAAGGAAGGCAAGTTTGAACTCAAAGTCTACACTAATGCAGACTGGGCTGGAAATATAGATGATAGGAAGAGTACAACTAGAGGAGCATTTTTCTTTGGTGAAAGACTTGTTACATGGACAAGTAAGAAACAACCTTGTATTTCTCAGTCCACTACTAAAGCAGAGTATGTTGTTGCTGCTACAAACTATTCAAATATTGCTTACATTAAGAAAGTGTTGGAAGGTATGAACGAGGTAATCACTGAGCCAATGATTATATATTATGACAACACTAGTGCAATTAATATTTCAAAGAATCTAGTGATGCACTCAAAAACAAATCACATATCTATCAAGTATCACTACTTAAGAGAACAAGTACATGAGAAGCAAGTCAAATTGGAGTATGCTACATAAAAAGAGCAACTTGCTGATATTTTCACAAAGGCTCTACCGAAGGAAACTTTTGAATATTTTAGGACTAGACTTGGGGTCCGTCCCCTGTCTACCGATCACTAATGTGATCTAGAGGTTGAATCAACCTAATCTTATCAGAAGATAATTCATGTTGATGAAACATGGTTCACACTTTTGATTCTATCTAAGGTTGTGAAAGGTTTGAGAAACTGGAATAGATTTGTATAACAATATACAGAGATACACCGAATGCACCAAACAACAGTGAGTTACTTGGCTACTATAGAGTTGCAAGTTTTATATTTTTTTTTGGCATTGTTGTCAAAGGGAGAGAATGACAATGAAATATCAAACAAATATTTTTGTCAAAGGGAGAGAAATTCAATGAGATATCTGATAAAGAAAGGGAGATAAATCTTATGGACGGAGATCATGATACATCTATCTAAAGGAGAGATAAATTGAAGAAGTTAGGGAGAGAATTGAAGACTTGTTGCTGAGAACAAAAGGAGCTGAAAGATCAAATCTGCATAAGAATGTTTGTATATGTTGTGATGTTGTAACGTAGTAATTAAACACATTAAATTGAGCTAGGGAGAGCTTACCGAGTTATAGAATTTGTTTGAATAGTTATAGAATACATGTTTGGTATGTGTATGGAATATTTCATATTGCTTTTGTTGCCATCAATGCCAAAGGGAGAGATTGACTAATTGATGAACTACAAGTGATTAAAGATCACCGAGTTGTTGATTAGATATGTAAGATGATTAAATCAGTAATATGTTGTCATTGATGTTAACTACTTTTGACAGTACTTATCTTGATAACATATTATCAAGATAAGTACTTAACTACTTTTGACAGTACTGTTATCAAGATAAGTACTTACCTCCAGGTTCTAGGCTGGTTCCTCTTGGATAATCACCTTAATTAGCTTCTTGATAGGAAAAGTAAATCTTTGTGGGAAAAGGGACAGAAGGAATGCTTGAAAGGGAAATGACTTGAAAGTGAACTACCTACTAGGTGATACACCAAAATGAAGGGTTTGAATCTTAGTATAGAAGATGAAATTAAAGAATAACTTAGGTCTAGGAGATCACAACTCACTAAATAGGCTTGCATAAATATTTCATAGAAGGGTCTGCAACAGAAAGAGGCTATTCAGGGAAAGAGACAAACCTTTCACAAACATTCCTAAGTGTTTAGACACAATCTAAACAATAGCATTCCTAAGTGTTTAGACACAATCTACAACCTACAAAAAAGCATTCACCTCTGCAACTCGGTATAGGAATGAGACAAGATTGTTAGGGGATTGTAGTATACCCACAAAAGCATTCACATCAGATCATCCACAAGAATACACAACAATTGCAATAAGAGAGAGGGATCAGGAACCCTAAGATATCACTCAAAACATGCATATACCTCAATTCAATAAGAAATAATTCAGACAAGGAAGCATAGGGACAAAAAAATGTCACAAAATACCTCTACAATATTTGAATTATCAATGAAAGACTACAACTATAGAAGCTAGAGGGAAGAAAAAATGTCACAGATAACTCTTAAGAAAGATGAATTTCTTTTTACAAAATGTAAACTCTGAGCTCCAAAAGCTCTCAAAAAACAATATATACATCTCCTATTTTGCACATAGGCAAGAGTCAAAACCTAATTAGGGTTACAAAGAGTTTTGTCAGAATAATATCAACCCTAACTCAATCAAATCTAATCATCAATGTATCTCTACAAAATCATGGCCGATTAGACATTTGTTTACCCATCCTGTACTACATCCACCCGCAGAAAAGAAACCTTCATTTATCAACTTCTCTGCACAAAAGTCTCGCCATGAATGCACAAAAATGGTACTTCTCAGGGACAGGAATTGACCCATGACGGCCGCCCAGAGCTTTCTCATCATCCTCTCAACTACAAATGTCCTGAAGACATAAATTTTCTAAGCTACCCCACTGCTTCGCAGCCCACTTGATCAATCGCTGGCAAAAAACCCTTTGCAGAGATATTTAAATTTGAAAATTAACAGCTAGTTGGTCATTTTAAAATGCATTCATCGATATCTTTTATCTCCCAGTAGTTGAACGGCTTAGATTATCTCGAAAACAATTGCAAAACCTTCTTGAAAAGTCAAAATCCACCTCAGCAAACCATAGCCAATGAAACTTTAGCATGTCAGCATATTTTCTAGCTTGGACCCACCTTGACTTTTCCTTCCTTCAGTTACTTAGCACCATTTTGACTGTAAACCCTAACTCAACATTCACCTCAAGTTCATTTTTCCTTTCATTCACCGAGTCTCTAAATGTTTTAGCTGACCCCGGTTAAGTTTGGCGAACATGAGATAACACTTTAGTTGCTGATTCATGGAATACATTTCAACCCTAGGCCCATCCACCACTTGTCATGCTTTCATTTGTTCCAAACACTCCATCAGCAGACACCTCGGTAGCCTTTCTAACAACAAACCCACTGAAGTCTAGATTCCAATCAAATGATGGGTGCATGATCTCATAGCCCTCAAATATTCCTTCTGATCATGCACTAGCCTTTGATCCTTTTAGAACTGGGACCCCACTGACACATAGGTCCACCTGCAAGTCCTCATCATCACACGTCAACCAATCACAAGAAAGCACATCAGGAATACATGGCACTCGACCCATTGACATGTTTTTATATCTTAGCCAATGAAAAGCTGACATATCACCCTGACCTAGCATGGACCCACCTAATAGAAATTGACCATTTGGAAGATCCAACAGTAGGCGTAAGATCACATGTGTCAAAAAATGGCTATATTAAGATACACCAGCCATTGATCTTTATCCTACTGACATCCCTGCAGACACTCTGACATGGTCCCACTAACAAGTTCTAGTCATTTCCTTCAGCTAATAGAAAGCCTCCATGTCACCCAACGTGGCAGTGGACCCACTCAACTTTGGAGCGCTGCATTCTTGGAAGATCTAACGGTCGGTGTAAGATCGCGTGTGTCAGAAAACCTCTTCACCAAGATATGCTAGCCCTTGATCTCTTAACTGGGACCCCCACAAGTCTGAGACCATTGAATCATTAAGCAACCATGTTACTGAAGAAAATTTAACCGCTTCGCTGGGTTGCTAGTTGTTGAGACTTAACCACCAAACACTTAGCAACTATGAGAATCACTACAGTCACTGAATCGCTGAGAGGAAAAAGTAATTGTTGGGTAAATAAGAGAACTGGTGACCAACCAATAGAATTAAAGTACCCATGCTAAATTGAGAACTTAAGTGGTCGATAAAGTAATGTCAGAATAGAAATCGACCTAGGGTTTGCTAGGGTTTTTTTCTCAAATGGTCACTTTTATGAATTATTTAACTGCAGACTAGGGGATAGAATAAATTGCAAAGGCCAGAAGAAAGGACATAAAGCCATTAAAATTTCAAGGATGCTCAGCAGGATAAAAATGTAGGCCTTGGAATAGGATATAGCCAAATTTTTGTAAGACAGGAAAATTTGGGTAACATTTTCATGATTTCTACTCGATGTCAGCCTACTAGACATTGAAAACTAGTGGCCTTGACATAATCCATTGGGCATGGAGTCATTTCTAGAACACAAAACTCTTGATAGAGAAACCTGATACAAAACTGTACTCTAGCACTTCATGGAAAATAGGTAACTAAGCTAGAATATAGGGACAGAAAGTAGGAAAACCTAACCTATCCTAAACTAACCAGTTACAGAAACCTGGGCAAATAAAATCATTCACTGGTTGTGAAAAATAGCTACCTTTCCTTATTAGGGTATTTTGTATTAGACACATGAGGATAGCTACAAAGATATGAGGCACACAAAAAATTGTCAAATAATTATTAACTACCTCTACAAAAATAGGAGCAAGTTTACCTTCCTCTAATTGATCATATGAAGGGGTCTTGATAAACTCCTTCTGTGCCAAGTATCTGATGGGGCAGCCTCTTGAAAGTATGAAGGCAAAATCTTCTTTGATGGTTTCCTCTTTATCTTCATGGTTACCCTCCATCATGGATAGCCATGTCAACTCATTATCTATGGATAGGGGACTGTCATCCTCCTCAAAGATGAGATCAAGCTCATGAATCAACATATCCTCAAGGTCAATCTCTTCTAGCTATTGCAACTTCATAAAGGTGACTATGATCATATCTTTATCATCCTGCTCAACAAAACTAGGTAGCTTATCAAATAAAAGCATAGCATCCCCTTCTGTACCAACCTCCTATTGATGGTGGACCTTTTGTTCTGATTGACCTTCAACCATAGGTAATGGCATGGTCTCTTCTTCATCATCAATAAAGAGGGGAAGCTCATCAAACAATTCAACCAAGAGCTCAGGCTAGGCATCAATCTCCATCTCCATACCTTATTGTTCCACTTCACCATAGTCATCACTCCACACTGATACCTCAGATTTTCTCTCCTCCTCTTCAAATGAAAGCTCATTTACCACAAGTCCTTACTCAGACACTAGACTAGTATCCTTGAAAAGACTTGGCATCTAATAGCTAGGCGGCAGAGTCCATTGGGGTATCCATAACACTTCATCATTTTGAGAGACCAGAGGGGACTCTTGAGATAAACAATTCTCTTGAGTAGGCTGTTCTTGTAGAGTGGTAGGCTGCATCTCAAGTATAGGCTCTTGGAAAGAACTTTTTGCCTTAAAACTTGGGATGTGAAATTGAGGGGGCTTAGAGGGAGACATAGAAGGCATACCTATCTTGAAGCTTGGAAAACTAAAGGCCCTATCATCTTGGTGTTGGTCTCTTGTAGATGGCTCTGTCTTAATATAGTCTTTAGGCTATTGCAGACCACAATAATGTTGCAATTGCTCTAAAACAAGCTCAGATTCACGAAGTGTGCTCCTAAAACTTGGAAATGAGTGCTTTGTATGCTCTTCAGGTGTAGGCTCTTGAGGAAAATGGGTCCTCCAGCTTGGAATTTTCAGTCGAGGAGTCTCTTGTTGAGAAATTTGTGATCTCAACCATGCTGTCTCAATATCAACTCGACGATTGATCTCTTCTTGAAACTATCTCATTTGTTGCTCATCAACAAGAGCCTCTATCATTTGGTTGGAGATGAACCCTTGCTCATAACTCTCAGCCTCCATTTCCTACTGCTCTCTAAGCTTAGACACTTGCTTAATCAAATCAAGCAATAGACTCTTTGTCTTCTCTTGCTCCTTTGTAAACTTTGAGCTATGAATCTACTGCCAATTAGGCTGAGAAGGGGAGGGTGGGTGGTAAGCATGATGAGGTAGCTAGCTTTGCATTTTTTGTTGTGCCCTTTGTGCCCATGATCCATCTTGTCAAAGGGCCCTCTCATAATCTTGCACAAGGGAAAAATCATTTGGGGCATGCTGGATATAACGATGACTTGTATTGTATGGAAGCTTGGGATAAAAGGAGGCTTTGGGTGGCTCTGATGAGGCTGATAACTAGCCCATTGAGCATTACTCTCATAATAAGATGGTGAGTAACCTGACTGTCCATAATGAGTTGACATGTCTACTCATACAATTAGCTGGAATTTGAACATGATAGATTTGAAACATACCAGCACTTGACCTTTGAAACCAGTAGACCATCTAGAGTCACTAGATATGTGGCAAAATGACCTCTTCTAGGTCTGTAGTATGTTATCAGTATATCAGAGATAGCATATCTCTTGAAGTGAACTTCTTTTGTGGTCCCACCGGGAGTGCCAAAATTGTTATACACTAAGTTTCCACCCTTGTCTCAAGCTCTCATAGTCTTGATAACTTAGTATAACATGGGAATCATCTCCAGGTTGTGAGACCTATGCTAACTAAGATGAAACCTCTAGGTTCTAGGTTGGTTCCTCTTGGATAATCACCTTAATTTTCTTCTTGATAGGAAAAGTAAATCTTTGTGGGAAAAGGGACAAAAGGAACGCTTGAAATGGAAATGACTTGAAAGCGAACTACCTACTAGGTGATACACCGAAATGAAGGGTTTGAATCTCAGTATAGAGGATGAAATTAATGAATAACTCAGGTCTAGGAGATCACAACTCACTAAATAGGCCTACATAAATATTTCATAGAAGGGTCTACAATAAAAAGAGGCTATTCAGGGAAAGAGAGAAAACTTTCACAAACAATAGCATTCCTAAGTGTTTAGACACAATCTACAACCTACAGACAAACATTCACCTCTGTAACTCAGTATGGGAATGAGACAAGATTTTTAGGCGGTTGTAGTATACCCACAAAATCATTCACATCAGATCATCCACAAGAATACACAATAATTTCATAAAGAGAGAGGGATCAGGAACCCTAAGATATCACTCAAAACATGCATATACTTCAATTCAATAAGAGATAATTCAGACAAGGAAGCATAGGGACAAAAAAAATGTCACAAAATACCTCTACAATATTTGAATTATCAATGAAAGATTACAACTATAGAAGCCAGAGGGCAAAAAAAATGCCATAGATAACTCTTAAGAAAGATGAATTTCTTTTTACAAAATGTAAACTCTGAGCTCCAAAAGCTCTCAAAAAAAAAATATACATCTCCTATTTTGCACACAAGCAAGAGTCAAAACCTAACTAGGGTTACAAAGATTTTTGTCAGAATAATATCAACCCTAACTCAATCAAATTTGATCATCAATGTATCTTTGCAACATCATGGCCAATCAGACATTTGTTTGCCCATCCTATACTACATCCACCTGCGGAAAAGAAACCTTGATTCATCAACTTTTGTGCACAAAAGTCTCACCATGAATGCACAAAAATGGTACTTTTCAAAGACAAGAATCGACACATGATGACTACCTAGACCTTTCTCATGATCCTCTCAACTGCAAATGTCCTGATGACATAAATTTTTTGAGCTACCCCACCGCTTCGCAGCCTGCTGGATCAATTGCTAGCAAAAAACCCATTGTAGAGATATTTAAATTTGAAAATTAATAGCTAGCCAATCATTTTAAAATGTGTTTGTCGATATCTTTTATCTCTCGGCAGTCGAATGGCTCAGATTATCTCGACAACAGTCACAAAACCTTCTTGAAAAGTCAAAATCCACCTCAGCAAACCGCAACCAATGAAACTTTAGCACGTTAGCATATTTACCAGCTTTGACCCACCTTGACTTTTCCTTCCTTCAGTTACTCGACACCACTTTGACTACAAACCCTAACTCAACATTCACCTCAGGTTCATTTTTCATTTCAGTCATCGAGTCTCTAAATGTTTTAGTTGACCCCGGTTAAGTTTGGTGAACATGAGATAACCCTTTAGTCACTGATTCGCAGAATACATTTCAACCCTGGGCCCATTTGCCACTTGTCATGCTTTCATTTGTTCCAACTACTCCATCAGCAGACACTTCGATAGCCTTTTTGACAATGGACCCACTGAAGTCTAGATTCCAATCAAACGGTGGGTGCATGATCTCATAGCGCTCAAATATTCCTTTCAATCATGCGCTAGCCATTGATCCTTTTAGAATTGGGACCCCACTGACACACAAGTCCACCTGCAAGTCCTCGTCATCACACGTCAACCAATCATAGGCAAGCACATTAGCAATAGGTAGCACTAGACCCACTGACATGTCTTTATATCTCAACCAATGAAAAGCTAACATATCACCCTAACTTGGCATGGACCCACCTGACAGAAACCAAACATTTGGAAGATCCAACGATGGGTGTAAGATCACATGTGTCAGAAAAGGGCTATGTGAAGATACGCCAGCCATTGATCTTCATTCTACTGACATCCCTCCAGACACTCTGACATGGTCCCATTGACAAGTTCCAGTCTTTTCCTTCAGCCAATGAAAAGCCTCCATGTCACCCAATGTGGCAGTGGACCCACTCAACTTTGAAGCGCTACATACTTGGAAGATCTAATGGTTGGCGTAAGATCACGTGTCAGAAAACCTCTTTGTGAAGATATGCCAGTCATTGATCTCTTAACTAGGACCCTCACAAGTCTGAGACTACCGAATCATTAAGTGACCACGTGACTAAAGAAAATTTAACTGCTTTGCTGGGTCGCTAGTTGTTGAGACTTAATCGCCAAACACTTAGCGACTATGAGAATCACTGCATTCACTGAATCACCGAGAGTTAAAAGTAACCGTCAAGGAAATAATAGAACTAGCGACTGACCCATAGAATTAAAGCACACATGCTAAATTGAGAACTTAAGTGGCTGATAAAGTAATGGCAAAATAGAAACTGGCCTAGGGTTTGCTATGGTTTTTTGCTCAAACGGTCACTTTTATGAATTTTTTAACTGCAGACTAGGGGATAGAATAAATTGCAGAGGCTAGAAGAAAGGACATAAAGCCATGAAAATTTCAAGGATGCTCGACAGGATAAAAATACAGGCCTTGGAATAGGATATAGCCAAATTTGTATAAGACAGGAGAATTTGGGTAACAGTTACAAATACCTAAGCATCTATAGAAAGGAGAAAAGAGATGAAGAATAGATATATCTACATGAGGAAGATGGATATGACAAATGAGGATAAGAAATACTTTGGGTAACTTATTGATGAGTCTATGACCTTATGTCATTGACTTGATTATGTTACATTCATCTATGATGAAGAAACGAAGCAAAAATGCACAAGGCAGTGTGGTCGGTTAAAGAAGCATCCCAGTATACACCGAGTAGTGTAGTGTATATCGAGAAATAGTACTAATCGATCTTGTTTCCACTGACACATTTCTTTATTAACCGAGCATGAAGAAAGGAACCAAATGATCAGTTTAGCTGACATAAATTGATGAGCTAGAAAGTACCTCATAATTAGGGTTGAAGATAATGTTTTTTACAAAGATCTATGGCTAACAAAATTTAAAGAAGATCTGAAGGATGGAAGCAAAACATGTTACTAACACATCACCTGAGGAAGGTTTAAGCGACAAAATCAACAAAGGAGATTAAGCGGCAAAATCTGATTGATGAAATTAAAATAGTTTACTCATCTATTTAAGAGACAATGATTTCATTGTTAATGGATGTCGAAAGAGAGAATACTATAGAGATATCATGAGAACAAAGCTTCATGCATGCTTGATCAGACTGGTTAAAGGAGAACTGAACTGTAGAGATTACTGAGCGTCAGAAAGCTATAACCGAGAGATAGTAAGTTACTGAATATTGTTGAACATAATTGATATATTGATTAGAGGATTTGAACAAGCTTAGTATAGATCTAAACATCTAAAAAAGAATTTGTATTGTAATCAAATCACCTACTGTTACAGTTTAACCATTGTAAACAGATAAATCTCTTAATCGAGTGGACTTGAAAGTCCTATATGACATTCATAGAATGTAAATTGTTATCCTGTCAACCCCATAGTGAATGCTAGTTTGATGATAACTATTAGTATTAAATCTTGTAACAAGGTCACACCTTATAGTGTGTTTTGTAACCTTTAACTGGGTTGGCTCTTCACCGAGCTCACTTTAGAAGAGTGAACAATATTTTGGGTTGCTGGTCCCATGTGGTTTTTCCCTTTATAGGGTTTCCATGTTAAATCTCTTGTGCTATGTGTTGACTATGATGATTGTTGGTTATCATAATTTTCATGTTCCATATTTGATTTGGTCGGTAATCACTATAAGTTATTAACTGGTAATTGGTAAAAGCATAGAAAATTTACTATTTTATGTTACTGAGCTACAAAAGATTGTTTAAATTGTTTTTGGATATACATTTTTTATTTGGGACTGTGGATAACTGATTCACCCCCCTCTTAGTTATTCTAACATATTGTGTGTAATTTTTCCTATATTGGTCTTAAACTAACACTCTTAAATGGATTTAGGATGTTATTGTTTGAGACAAATTCCTTGAATATTGTTAATTTCTTGAAACGGGCTCAAAATCCTGGATGTTCCATTCAAGATGTGATCTTGGATTATTTGAACACAATCAACTCTTTAGAAGAGTGCATTATCTCCCATATATATAGGGAGGGAAACCAAGTGGTTTATTATTTCACCAATGTTGGTGTTGTTAAAGATTCTATATATTAATGGGGTACTAATGAAATCTTCCCCCATGAGGTTAAAATATTAGTCATAAATTATGCTTGATCTTTGTAAGGTGGCATCTTTATGGTGCATCATGAATTTTTACTCCCTATTCCATTTCCTAGGGATGTATGGTGATCATCATCATTCAGATTTCATGGTTATTAAACTAAAATGGCCTATATTTTTTGCATGTTGGTGTTTCCTTTACTGTACATTATTAGCCTCAACCTTTTCATGCCAAACTTCTAAGTTTTTTTGGTATTTTGAGCTTGACTACTCTTATGTGTTTTAATGATGTGGGTAATTCTATTACTACTACTCCATCATTCTCCTTTCTCTTTGTATATTTCTATATTTTGGATGGACCTTTGATGATCATTGCTAGGGACATGAAAATAATTGATTTTAATTTCCACAAAAATCTTAATAGAATGAACCCTTTATTTAGGGTAAATTGTCTCTAAGTGGGTTCACTCCATTCATTTAGAAAATTCAAGGTTTTGATCTTCTTGTTACTAACACCTTCTTGAAAGGGTGGAGGAATGGATCACTATTTGCGTATAAGGTAGAACTCATTATTTTTAAGGACTTGATTTAGGAGGTTTCACACCTCTTTGTTGATAAAAAATTATTTATAGGGAAAAAAAATCCTTTAACAAGGTTATTTCTCTACTATTTAATGATGACAAAATTGAGAAGGTGAAAAAAAAAAGATGGGTGGCTAGAACCATGGAACTATAAAACCCCTCTAAAAAAATGAGGGTGAAGTGATAATAATGTACTTTACACTTGATGGCCATTTTTCTAGTCTCTTTGGTGACCATTTTTATTTATTAAACTAGTTTCGCTATAAATGTGTGGTGTATTTCCTATTTTACATATTATTTTCTCTTATACCTAGCCATAATGACCATAAACATAATTGAAATTTGTTGGTCCTCCATGATGACCTTTTTTTTATTCACCATTCCCATTAAAAAAATCTAACCCTAAATGTAAAACTAACTATACCCAAAATGTCATGGTTCATTACTTTGACATGTCTACTAATTTAGAGGATAGAGAAATAGAGGAGGAGTCTAGTTTCCATGTTGGAAATAGGAATAATTTGAAGAGGAAAGGTAAGAAAATCTATTTCCTTCTTGGTCTATTTATTTTGAAAATGACAATGATGTGGATTATGTCTGTTTGGTTTCTCATACTCCTAACCTTGGAATGGTGGAGAAGGAAAAATAAATGAATACTGGCATTACCTTTGATGTAAAAAAATATTCTACACCTCAGAATGGGAAGAAGGGAACAAAAGGTAAAAAATCTAGAAGGATGAGTTTGGAGGTGGATGAGAAGCATGGGGAAGATAATGTGGCCTAGACTTATAGGGAGGACCTAAACATTGAGTAAGAGGTGATAGACATGGAGAAGTAGTGTTAGGATACAAAGCATCAAACTAATAAGGTTGTTCCTAGGTATGTTGAAGAAGATTTCCCTATTGATATCCTTATAGAGAATACTCTAGATGTGGTTGTTCCTCTTCAAAATTCAACTGATGGTTATGTCAATTTCTCTAATTGGTCCATTTATGAAATTGATTCTATTAAAGATTGTGAGAATTCCTTTCTAGTAGGGAAAATGATTCACCAAATGCTAGTAATGGGAGGACAATGGAAACTCAAATAAAATAGTCCCTTTAATTGAAGTGGTGGTTAAGGATGTGAAATCCATGAATTTATACTAGGAGGAAAGATTAGAATTCTAGAAAAAATGAGTAGAAAGATTCAAAATAAGATATTTATACAGTGGAGCCTATTAGTAATTTTACTATTTAGAATAGTGTTATGTGCCTCTATGTTATCAATGACAATGCTCTGGTATTGAAAGAAGGAGTTAGTAAAAAAAAGGTACGATCATGCTAGAGATTGATAATGATATAAATGAGGACATGTGATATTTAGGTTTTGTTTCTGATCAAGGTAAAATAGTGTCTACTAAAGTGTAGGGGCCATCAAATTGGGCATTGTAGCTAATCTGAAGTTGTGGATGACCATTCTTAAGTCATTGAATAGGTTATGGATATGAAATACTAGATGATAAACCTAAACTTGGAGGCTTCTAAAATCCTTTAAGAATTATAATAGGTTAGTTTAGGTCTATAAATTTATTTATTTTGTTGGTTTTTTTTATGTTTTATGGTGCAGTCAAGATTGGAGAAGTTTCCCAAGGAGATGTCCAATCTTGCACCAAGATTCGACGCAATGGAAAAGATAAATTTATAAAAAAGATATAACCAAATAATAATAGCTTTATTATCAAATAATAAAAAATTACATCAAACTAGACTCAAACATTCTGGGCTATAAGGCCTTCTAGTTATGGCCCAATATAAAGAAACTAGTCCTAGATCCTATTTTTGATATGTCCAACCTCATATATATCCTCCCTCAGCTCTCTACTATCCCCATTTCCTTAAACAAGATCTACTATCTAGCTTATATATAGGATCGCCAGCCACAAGTTAGCTTATCCGATCACAATCTCCAAGATAAAGAAAATAGTTTACAAATATATCTAGGTTAGGATGTAAATTCATAAGAACAATCCCCAATAACTATATCATGAAATGCAATTTTACAAGGAATTTGACCATGAATAAAACAACATCGAACAATGTACCATGAACAACTACAAACCATGAATCTTCACTGTAATCTAGATCTCGCCACCCTCACTATCAGAATAAGAAACCAATATAGGACCAAAACCAAACATGAGATAACTTTATCTGGGAATATAAGATTGAGATGTTCTCATAGACATAAGATCTTTATGATGTCTAGAACACACTATTACAATTTCATAAGAAGATGTGCCAACTAGATTGACCACACCTATAAAAAATAAAAATTTTCCAACAAGAATAGTAAATAAACAAATTGAAAGGAAATCTTTTTGGGTGATGAAATATTGCCAAAAAATGAAGATGTCGTTGCATCATTTTGCTAGATGTTTCTCTACTAGATCTAACCTGTTTCTTTCTATGTTGTTGGAAACATTTTTTTGCGTAGGTTTTTTTGGGTCCCTTCAAAATATATTTTACCTTACTCAAAAACTTAATAAATTATGTGCACTATTACAATATAAATAGATATTACACCAAATTCTACTCTAAGTGTAAATTAGGAAGGCTCTACACTCAAGATAAAAGGAAAGAAGTCTTCACTTGATGAAGTGCCCATTTACAAAAAAACACTCATAATTATATGATAGTGATATAATTGCAATGAAATGATATTCTAGAATAGTTGTTCAAATATAAAATTCAATATTATTTTTTGTACTACCCTATATGAGATAAAATAATTCTCACTTATAATAAAAAGATTGGTCATAAATACTAGGGTTGAGTTGATTAAAAATGTGATACCTTGTGATATTATGGTGATTTTTTTTTTATTTTTCTTTTGCAATTTGACTAAGAATGCATTTTGATTTTATGAAGAGATGAGAAATTGAAATGTTTTGATTATATTAAATTTTGTGGATTTAAATGTGAGTGTGTGATTGAGATCTTGTTTAATTAAGTTACTTTATCAAACTCAGTCTTGAACATATTAATCTACGATTTCAAGTGTGCAAATAAAATATGTATGGGAAATGAAAACCAAGATTCCTAAGAGATTATGTGTATCAGTAAGGTATATCATATGGAGTGACTAAGCTCTCATTTGTGAAGTGTTTAATTTGTACTTTGAATAAGCATGCATATTTAATTATTTCCTTTTTGTCTTTTCTATACTAGGTGATGTGTTGGAAACCTATGTGTGGATTTATTGATTGAGGTCCTTTTTATTAAGTGTTAAAAAATATGTTGTTTTTTTTTTTCATCAATTTTTGGAGATCTTATGAGGTATACCTAAGAGTTAAAGTTCAATTTTAGGAATTGCTTTTTATTTGGTCAATATATGACCCATTAAAGAGAACCATTTTTAGTGATTACAAAAATAATAGTTTTGGGGACTTGGAGAGGAAAATTTTCAACCTCCAACCCCTCTTTCAAGTTCATAAATGAAATTTGGAAGAGAAAAAGTGGACTCTAGTTTGTGAGCCAAAATTTTTAAGTTTGAAAATGAGAATTCAAATACACTTTCCGTAATCTCCAAAAAAAATGTCATATATGTGTGAGATCATATGGGGATATGTGTAGTACAATTGAATAGGAAAATGAAATGTGTCACTCCCTTATTTAAAATATTTAAACATGAATCTCTATGAATATCCTAAAGAAAAGGAGGATAATACTAAGCTATAATTATTTAGATTCAAGATGTTTGAGGATAATACTAATTCCAACAACATAAGGAGTCTTCGATCTCATTTTAAAACAAGTAGACATTGGTATTGTGGTAGATAAGGAAGACTCTAAAATTATCTTGTTAAATAGTTTATCTTCTTAATATGTAAATGTTATTTTACTCTCATTCAAAGGGCTTTATAGAGTCTAGAAGATGTGATTTGAGAACTCTTAGTTGAATAAAATAGAGAAACTACATGAGATACATAGAAAAATCTTGCATTATACTCAAAGAAAAGTATATAAATGGATCATAGAAGAAATTATACCCCATTGGGGCTACGAGACATACATATGAAGATTGATATTCAATAGTTCATACAAGGATCTAAAATGTGGAAGTTCAATATTTTATTGTTATGAGTGTGATGGTACACTTCACAAGCAAATAGTGTCTATTGATATTGGAAACTTGGCTTATAGCTAAGTGACTATAGTTCATGTCCTTCTACACCTCATCTCTACATTTTCATTTATTAAAGCATTTCATGAAAGTTGTTCTTTTGATTCACTTTTGTGAAAGGTTATTTTTGTTTTGTAGGTAGTCTTTGGGTGTGGGGAGCTCCCAATCAACTCCTACGAACCCAACCATGCTAACATTTTTCTCATTTAAAGCCTATGACTAGTGAAGAGCAACTTCAAAAAGTCTAACGAATCCAAGAAATAATTTCAAAGAATAAATTTTATGTAATGTATTGTTTAATTTTATGTTTTTAATTAAATTATTCTATGTAAAAATATCCTAGGAGTACACTCAAATTATTTTATTTCTTAAATCAAAGTGCGAGAATAAGTTAATAACTGACTTTTTGTGGCTATAAAGAGTCCCAGCTCACTATTACAGTTAGCTATCCACAAATTTTTGTTAGTCATTTATGAACTACAATCACTGTCAATAATTTAAAAGAGAGAGAGAGAGGAGTGTAAAGAATTTAGAAGAAATACTAAATTATGGAAATGCACAAAAATGCTCTATTTTCAGCAATGAAGAAATTCTAAATCCCTAAAACAAGGCAAACACAAGAGCTAGAGAATTTATGCAAGAATCTACTTGCTTCTATTCAAACAAAACACTTTCTACAATAAGAAATTAAACTTGCAACTGCTAGAGCTGCATACAAACTATGAGCTTTTCAATGCTCTTACAAGATTATCTGAAGCAATCACTGCCTAATAGAATAATCATTCATATCTCTGATAAAAATAGAGTATTCAAAATATTACTTGCTACTGCATACAAAAAGAGAGATTACAAACATGTATATCTCTTGTGAAAGAATAAAGAAATTATTTCCATTAAATAGAATTTGTTGTCCAAAAAGAAGAAGAAAGAAAGAAGAAGTCTATAGAAGAAATTAGATTACCCCAAATCTGATTTGAACTTATCTTCCAAAAAGTTCATTCAAAAATATTTGATTTAACTTTAACAAAATTAAAGTCAAATATGGAGGCTAAGACAATCGGATTTTATTCTGAAAATTCAACACTCCCCAATTGTCTTGAGCCGACAAATAAGATCATGCTTGACTCAAACTAACTACGCCAAGATTTCTTCTTAGGCGCTCAAAACTTGCAATGCCCAATGGCTTGGTGAAAATGTCTGCTAGCTGTTGCTCTTACCTACAAAACTCCATTTTTATTTCACCATTCTCAACTAATTCTCTGATAAAATGATATTTGATTTCAATGTGCTTGCTTCTTCCATGAAATATTAGATTTTTTGACAAAGCAATTGAGGAAATATTGTCACAAAATATTATGGTTCCATCCTCTTGTTCTTGCTTCAAATCTGTCAAGATCCTTCTTAACCAAATAGCTTGACATGCCGCTGCATTTGCTGCTATATATTCAGCCTCTGCTGTAGATTGAGCTACTATGGATTTCTTCTTAGAAGCCCATGAGATTACACCTGAACCCATGTGAAAGACACATCTGAAAGTGCTCTTCCTATCATCCAAACTTCTTGCCCAATCACTATCTGTGTAGCCAATAAGATCAAAAATATTTGCTGCAGTATACAAAATACCATATCCCTTGGTTCCTTTCACATACCTTAGGATTTTCTTTCCCGCTTGCCAATGGGAGTCCTTTGGAGTTTCCAAAAATCTGGAAATCAAACTTACTACATACATAGTGTTTGGCCTAGTAGTTGTTAAATACATCAAACTTCCAACTAAATTTTTATATAAAATTGGATCCACATAACTACTGCAATCTTGCTTGCTTAACTTCAAACCTATTGAAGTTGGTGTTGGCGTAGGCTTGCTATTTTGCATTTTAAATCTCTCCAAAATCTGATTTGCATATATTTCTTGAGAGATAAAAATACCATCATGCATTTATTTTACTTCTATGCCTAGAAAATATCTCAAGAAACCTAAGTCTAACATTTCAAACTCACTTTTCATGGCCTCTTTAAAATTAGCAATGAGAAAATCATTATCCCCAGTAAAGATTAAATCATCAACATACAAGACAACTATTAAAATATTACCATTAGCTACCTTGATGTAAAGAGTGGTCTCACCATCTCTTTTGCAAAAACCATTGCTCATCAAATATGAGTCAATTCTGCTATATCATGCCCGTGGAGCTTGCTTAAGCCCATAAAGAGACTTCTTTAGCCTATACACTTTACTTTCATGACCTGAAACTTCATAATTAGGTGGCTGCTCCACATAAACCTCTTCTTTCAATACTCTATTCAAGAAGGTGGACTTCACATCCATTTGATAAACCTTCAATTTGTGCTGGGCTGCAATTGTTATGACAACACACATGGTTTCCAATCTAGCAACTGAGGCATATGTCTCATCATAATCTGTACCAAACTACTATATGTATCCCTTGACCACCAATCGAGCTTTATGCCTATCTATTTTTCCTTCAGCATTGCTCTTGATTTTGTAAACTCATTTAACTCCAATAATTTTTTTGTTTGAAGGTAAATTAGTGAGCTCCAAAATTTTATTTCTTTTTATTGCATCCATTTCCTCATCCATGGCCTTACACCATTTTTCTTCTTTTTCAACATCCTCAAAATAAATTGGATCACTATGAGAAAATAATGCAAAATTAATATTTTCATCAAATTCATTTTCATATCTTTCATCTTGGTATATCTCCCTTAGACTCTTGGTCTTTCTTGGCACTAGAGTGGTTAGAGTGGGATCATGGTTCTTAGTATTGCTATTGCTGCTCTTTGTAGGGCCATTTTGTAACCTTCTAGAGCCTTCTATATCTATTGTTATATCATTTTTCTGATCATTAACTTCACCATCTTCATCGATAATAAACACTTTGCTTGAAGTGCTTGAAGATGTGTCCACCGAGCCATCCCATGAATCATTCTCAATGAACTCCACATCTATTGAAATGATAATCTTCTTACCAACTGGATCATACAACCTGTATGGCTTGGATTTTGGACTGTAACCAGTAAAGACACACTTCACTCCTTTGTCATCCAACTTTTTCTTTTTCTCATTTGGCACATGTGCATATGCTACACACCTAAACACTCTCAAGTGTTCAACCATCCATCTATCATTTGTCCATGCTTCCATTGGAATCATGTCACAAACTACCTTTGTAGGACTTCTATTTATTAAATAGACTATTGTTGCTATAGCTTCTCCCCAATATTCAATTTGGAGCCCTTTTTCTTTCATCATGCTTCTTGCCATCTCAACAATGGTTCTATTTTTTCTTTCAGCCACTCCATTTTGCTGCGAAGTATAACTGGCTATAAGCTATTTCTTTAAGCCATTTTGCCTACAAAAATTTACAAAAAACATTGGAGGTATATTCCCCCCTTTATCTGACCTTAGGACTTTAAGATTATGTCCACTTTCATTTTCAGCCTGGGCTTTAAATTCTAAAAACTTATCAAAAGCTTCAAATTTATTTTTCATAAAGTAAACCCATGTTCTACGACTGAAATCATCTATGAAAGTCATAAAATAAGTACTCCCCCCAATGGAAGTGATTTGCATAGGGCCAACTAAATCAGTATGCACTAGCTCTAGTGGTGCTCTTGCCCTTCTAGAGTTTCCAGAATTAAATGGCAGCCTATGTTGCTTACCCAAAATACAAGCCTCTCACTTGCTACTGAACTCTTTAATATATGGCAAGTCATCTACCATTCTTTTCTTGGACAATAAATTTAAACCAGAATAACCAAGATGTCCATACTTTAAATGTCATAGCTTGGAGGGGTCTTCAATCATGCTCTTGAAAGCTGATTGTTGTACTGTTGTACATTCTTTCTTGGGAGGTGGAGTTGTTGATTGTGAAGAGAAACACATCTCTACCTTCAATGGAAATATTTGATTCTTTGTCATTTGAACTGTTGCAACAATTTTCTTACTCCCATCATTTCATAAATGACACATTGATCATTCTCCATTAGCACTTTGTAACCATTTTGAGTGAGCTGTCCAACACTCATTAAATTGTGCTTTATACCCGGGGCAAAATAAACATTCTGAATTTCTTGTTTCTCACCTTGCTTGGTGCGGATCATAATAGATCTTTTGTCCACAACTAGAACAACTCCATTGTTCCCCATTCTAATTTCAGATTTTATATTCTTATCAATGAAAGAAAAAAAACTTTCATTACCACTCATGTGGTTACTACAACCACTGTCTAAATACTAGACTTCAGCACTACCTTCTTCACCAATGTTGCAAATGATGAAGGCTGTGGGATTATTTCCATCACCCACATTCACATCAACAATATTTTCCCTTGGCTTTGACTGATTTTCTTGCTTTTTCCAGCATTCACTAGCATAGTGCCCAAATCTATGACAATAATAACATTCAATATTACTCTTGTTTGAACTATAATTCTTCTTACCTTTGGAATTATTCTAAGAGCTGCTAGCTCCCTCATTGGTGGCTGCTCGTTCTGAGCTTTCTCCTCCAGCATTTTATTGTTCAGAGTTACCACAACCTCTGCCTCTTGAACCTCTTCCAGAATTATTTCTTCCTCTTCCCCTGCCTCTTGTATTGGCTTGAGCTCTAAAATCTTTCTCTTGAGAAGAATTTGCTGACCTATTAATGCGATGCTCATGGGTTTGAAAAAAACCCATCAACTCATCAATAGTCATTACTGAAAGATCATTTGCCTCTTCAATGGCAATTACAAGATTATCAAATTTTGAGGGCAAACTTCTTAAAACTTTCTCCACCATTCTTTGCTCCTCCATGGTTTCTCCATTGGTTCTCAACTGGTTTATCAAACTAGAGAGTCTTGAGCTAAACTCTGAAATGGACTCAATGTCCTTCATAAGAAGAGTCTCAAACTCTCTTCTAAGCATTTGAAGCTTCACTAACCAAACTTTTTCAGTCCCTTTAAAACTTGTGTGAAGAATATCCCAAACTTCTTTGGAATAATTAGCTGCTGCCATTCTGGGAAAGATTGTCTATGTCAAGGCAATTTCTATTAAGCTCAAAGCTTTTGCATCTTTCCTCCTTGACTCCTTCAACTGAGTCTTCTGATTATTTGTGAGGGTAGCAAACTGAACTGGGTCAGTCATATCCGTGAATCCATTGACCACAAGCTCCAACAAATCATTTGTTGTCATAACAATCCTCATCTTCTTTGCCCAAACATCATAATTTTGTCCATTGAAGGACGGTGGTTGCTGCCAACTCTTTCCTACATCTCTGGCTAAGTCTCCTGTGCAAGATAAACAAATACCCAGAAAAAATAAATGCCCAAACTCACAAGGATTGAAGGCCAATCAGCTCTGATACCATGTAAAGAATTTAGAAGAAATACTAAATTCTGAAAATGTACAAAAATGCTTTGTTTTCAGTAATGAAGAAATTCTAAATCCCTAAAACAAGGCAAACACAACAACTGAAGAATTTATGCAAGAATCTACTTGCTTCTATTCAAACAAAACATTTTCTACAATAAGAAATTAAATTTGCAACTACTGGAGCTGCATACAAACTATGAGCTTCTCAATGCTCTTATAAAATTATCTGAAGCAATCACTGCTTAACAGAATAATCATTCATATCTTTGATAAAAATAGAGTATTCAAAATATTACTTGCTGCTGCATACAAAAAAAGAGATTACAAACATGTATATCTCTTGTGAAAGAATAAAGACATTCTTTCCATTAAATAGAGGCTAAGACAATCGAATTTGATTCTGAAAATCCAACAAGAAGGTCCCTCGTCTGTCTTCAAACATAACACTTACATTTTGAAATATTGTCACAGGGGAGTGTTAAATATTTACCTGCTTACTAAACCCATGCACTTAATTATTAACTTAGTTATAGATTGGAGATAATCGATCACTCACGTGCTTATTTAAATTCAAAATTGACTTGTAATTTATTGACTCCTATTTAGAGAGGATTATTGCCTTTCAGTTTTGTTAGGACGTGCTTGAAAGGCAGGAGATTCCAATTATATTTAATCACTCTGAATATCATCAAACCAAACATTTTCAATTTTCTGTTTGACAATTTCAATTTCCCTGTGAAGCTGGTCTGAAATTCAAAATTTTAGACAGATGTACGCATTTAAATATTTTTAAAATAAGGAAGAAAATGAGATTGTGCCCTTAAAACACGGCAAGGAAATTAAAAGTTTGAAAAATTCAAAATAGCTGAAAGTCACGGTGAGAAACTTTCTACGCGGAGAAATAAATGTTCCAGTAAGGACTATCAACTTCACGGGAAATTAATGCATGAAGATGAGGTCTCTTCCTGGTTACAACACGGCAAACAAATCAAAGTTTGAAATTTTCCAAATAGTTGAAAGTCACGGTGATCACTTTATATATATGCTCTTCTCCATTAATGGAACGACTAACAAGTAACAATATTCCTCATATCTCCTGTGTTTCATTGAGACTGGGATGGGCAGGCACTCGGTCATCATGGTTTTACTAGTGTTGGCCTTAATATTCAATCAGACTGTCGTTTCCTTGGTAATTTTGTCTTTCTCTTTCAATATGTAATTTGTTAAGCATTTAATGGTTACTATTGATAGCAGTTTGATGATCGGCAGACTCTGTTAATATAGATGAAACTAAAATGGGCGTGACAGTGATCCACAATGCAGAGGTATGATTCGCCTGCTGTTATTCGATTGATGCACATCTTTTGTTATTAATTTATTAAATTCAACGAACGGTTTATATTATGAAAGAACACTTGGAAAGGCATATTATTGCAGTTTTAAATGGGATTTATCGGTTGTATTGATGATTAAACAGATTGAAAAGAGAAGCACTGAAGAAGTAGACTATGACAGTGGAGTGCATAGGGGGCCAGGCACTGGAGATTAGAACATTTCCATTTGTATTCACCTTTTAGGAAAAGGATTCCGCCTAATAATTACTCTTTAGAGATAAATTTCCAGTAGATGAAAGAATAGACACATTTTCTTCAACGTCTGTCATGGGAAGGCGAAAGATCTTTAGATTGCGTTAATCAGTTATATTGATTTGCGGAGTTTTCTAAACAGTCATGTAACGAATATTTAAACAAAGAAGAATACAAAAGAATGAGAGTTTAAGACAACGAGGATGTGAGTGTTTTCTTCTTAGAGTTAATTTATTTAGTAAGCAATATTAATATACAAGGGATATATGTGTACAAGTATACAAGTTTATATGTTTAAAATTTAACTTTAGATTTATGAAAATGCATGGATTATTTATATATGTATTATTTTTTAACTTTTTTTTATAAATTGTTATCATAGAAGTGGCACCCTTTCATTATAAAAAAAAAAAATCTATTACATAACTTTGTTATATAGAATGTGTATCAAAATTTGAATGGCTTCGAGAACCTCTTTTCAAGTCCTTGCATCACCACTGAAATTTATTTTAGTTCCTACTTTTCCTTCCACTCACTTATACATATTGCATCCCTAGTAAGGCCCTTTCTGGGATCTAGATAGGCACCCTTTATAGAAAAAGTGGTAAGTTCAACAATGGGAAAAGGCATTTAATAGGAAAAGGCATCCTCGCAGTGGTAAGTTCTCTTTCTTCTTTGAATAGGCTGATGAACTTGCCATCCTCGCAGTGAAATTGACCGAAAAGTTGTAAGTTCAACAATGGGAAAAGGCATTTAAAGGCTTCTTGAGAATGCTAACACCAACCAATGATGCCAATCTGACTAGTCATTCTACATTCTTATTGAGATTACCATCCAAGTTATCTCATCCTTGATTCTATAGGCATCATTTATGCACACCCAAAGTTTCTCAATCCTCATCCCATGCTATCGATAGAGTATGTAGATCAAACATTAATCTTTAGAAAAAAAAAACAGGGCCATCCCAAGATGATAAGTCATTTGAAATGATGGATGATGAAGCCTAATCAATGTGTAAGAAGAGACCAAAAACATAATTATAAACTAAAATAATAGTAGTGAACAAGGCAAAAAAGAGTACTAGATAAAAAAGAAATGATAGATAAATCTAGCTTTTATTATTTTCAATCCAAGAGAAAACAATCACATTGCATTCCATTCCATTGCAATGCAATGTATTACTAGGGTATATGCAGGGTCATGGTATCCCAAAAAGTGGTGATGTGAAAAATAAGTCCTGATTGAAAAATAACTATAACTTTCAATAGTATAACATTTTTGAAATCTGAAACATGCACCACATTCTATACTTCGTCTACTACAAGAAATTTTTTTATTTTTTTCAATTTGATTAAGTTTAGACTAAGTTAAGGTGGTTAGACATGTGAGCTTTTATATTTTGAAAAAATTGTAGCGGAAAAATCATCATAAATTATTTGTTTAGAAATAAAATTATAAAAAAATATGCCTCACATCTAGACATGAGTCTGCTACTTAAATCTAGAATATTGTAAAAAAATATTATCATTTAATTATATTTAAGGTGGTCAGACATACACCTACTTCTTATCTTTAACCTCAAATTTTCATACTATTGATAAACTGATTAGAAAATAGCTATAACATTCAAACGGTATAACATTTATGAAACCTAAAATATGTGTCAAATTCTATGCTTTTCCTAATACAAGAAAAAAATTAATTTATTTTAATTTGATAAATTTTAGAACCAGTTAAGGTGGTCAGACACGTGAGTTTTTATATTATCCAAAAGTTGTAGTAGAAAGATCATAATTAATTATTTACTTGAAAAAAATTAGAAAAAAATATGCGTCACATCTAAACATGAGTCTAATACTTATATCTAGAATCTTGTAATAAAATATTATCTTTTGATTATGTCTAAGGTGGTCAGATATACACGTACTTCTTATCTTTTTCCTGATGTTTTTATACTACTGCATTAAAATTTGAAATTTTCACCATATAGAATAGTTTATTTTCAATATAAGGCTAGTATCTTAGAAACTACATTCAATTTTCTATACATTATCTTTTTACATATTTTATATATAAGATTGATAACTTGATAAAAAAATTATTTCAACTTTCCTAACCCTAATTTTTTGAATTTTCATTGCCACTTAAGTGCCTAGTTTGGCATACCATGATCCTGCACATACCCACTACTCAAAATGAGTAGCTTCATATTTATAGCCAAGCTTATAAACTTCTAGAATTCTAAAAGACAAATGTTCTTGTTCTTGGACAACTTCTAAATAGCTTCTAGTTTGTTTCTCTCTTCTACAAAATTCTATCTCTCTAGAACATTGGACACATGATTTAGACAATCTTATACCTTAACATCCCCCCTTAAGATTTCCAGCTAGAATATTACAAAGAAGATACAAAGGAGAGGGGAATATTATAAAAAGAGGATACAACGGAGAGGAGAACATTACAACATTATCCACTTTTAATGTTCACCTCTAACATACCGAGCATTCCTTTTAATTTAAAAAAATTGTCCTCAATCATACTATTAGTAAAAATATTAGAGTTTTATTTGTTCTTCCCTTCGAGAAAATTGTAAATTGATAATAGATACTTGAACAAAATCTTGAATGTAGTAGACATCAATCTCTATATTCAATGTTCTAGCATATAAATCTTGATTATTGGCAACTTGGATGGTGCTTTGATTGTCACAATACAAAGTAGTAGCATAAATTTAAGGAAAAGCAAGCTTGAATGAAATATTTTGAATCCAAACTACTTCCATTCCTACTTCTTTTGCTACTCTATATATTTCTCTTCACATGAAGATAACATTGTAGTTACCTTTTTTTTCTACTCCATGTAATTGGTCCTAATCTAAGCTAAAAAATATAGCCACTAGTAGATTTATTATGATCAATATCACCCCTCCAATATGACTCTATGTATCTAACCAAAGAAATTGAAGACCTATAGCTTTAGTCGATGTAAAAGTTTAGTCTTCCTTGAATATATATCAAACTTCTCTTAGCATATAAATAATGACTTTCTTTAGATGCCTACATAACTCATGATACAAGATTAATTGCAAAAAACATATTTGGTCTAATCAACACCATCTTTTATATTAAACCCTTTGGAAACCTTTCTAGCCTTGTATTTTTCAATAGCACCATATGATTTAAATTTAGTTTTGTAAACCCATTTGTAACCAATTTTGTTCTTACCTTTGGTCCAATGCACAAGTTTCCAAGTTATGTTCTTTAGTAATGACTCATATTCCTCTTTCATAGCTTTCTCCCATTATTTCTTCTCTCTAGCATCCTCATTTGAGATTGGGTTATTAATCTTTAATAATTTGGCCTTGAGAGTACTACCATTCCTTTATTGGTTCATAGGTCTATGTCTATAGATTTCTTCAACACTCCTTGTCTTTTTTCTAGCCAAAACATTATCTTCTTTATCATCACTACCTGCAAAAAAGGTTGGTCACAAGCATTATATGTTTTATTAGTGCACACTTTGTCCACATTGATATAGCGAGCACCTAGAAGTTGTGAGTTTTCATCAAACTTTACATCTCCACTGATAAATATTTTCTTTATTGCCAAATAATATAGCCTATAAACCTTTAATTCTTCACTCTAATGAATGAATAAATTCTTATAACTCTTAAGATCTAACATTTACTCCTCTTCATTACGAATGTGTGCCCAATAAATACACCAAAATACTTTAAAAGATCTAATATGCAACTTTATACCACATCATGCTTCTTTAGTTTGGTGATATTTTTGAGATCTGGGGAGTGAATTGACTATGCCTTAAGCACTCCCATTCCCAACCCATAGAGTTAGGATAGGTTTCCCTTCCTATATTTTAGTGGCTCACTAGAAAGTAATTCTAATCTAACCACCGGTGAAGGAAAGGTAGGGGAGAAGAACTTCATTGATGTTCCAAGGCCCTTGTTGTATCAAGTTAGGTAGGAAGGTTATATCCATGTGTCTAGAGGTGACTTTTCAAGTGTGTCATTAAATCATGAGGCTCGACCCTGGATAAGTAGTAGAAACAACCAAGTTGGAGTATGGTAGAGGTTGAGGGAATCTCTCATGTAGCAATGAGATGCATTGACATCATGAAGTATAACATATAATTGTATCTATGTTTTAAATATGGGTGGGTTGTGTTGGTTCCCAAATAAATAGATCGCAAAACCCTAATACTATGCTAGGATCTATGATCAGGTTCTACAATTGACTTGGAAAATGAAGATGATTTATTAGTATAATAAAAATCCTCTATAGCTCTATTTCTACCAGACCCAGATAGGTTTACCTTTATAATGATTGAGTAGATATGGTCTCCTTGTAATCTATCTTATATCTTTATCTTAGAATGGCATGAACTCCTGAAATAGATCAATCTCCAAGGTTACTTACTACTCCTACCCCTATTCCTATCCTAAATCCTTTTACTTTTATCTTTACTTCTAACTCTAATACTTTTTTTATATGATATATTTAAATATTGCTATAGACTAGTGCCTTCTCTTCCTTTAGGTAACAAATTCAATTCCTCCTAAGATCTTAATGTATCACTCTGCAAGATGATTTTTAAATCTATAACTTGTATAGATATGCTACCTATATAATTCTTTATAAAAAAACATATTCCTTATGCCACCATAACTCATCCACCTGAATTGAACTTCTACTTGAGAATACCAATCAAACAAGCTATATAAGGAACTTAGATTCTTTAAATGATTTAAAATATAATTGCATATCTTTTCCACTTGAATATTGTACACAACTATCTAACATGGCCTAATAGACAAGACCCATCATGCATTATCATATAGCAATATGAGATTAAGTGCATTCCCCTAAGTTACACTTAAGTTGGGGTGTTGGTGTAATTAATGATTCTTAAAATTACACTTTACTTCAGTTTACCTAGGATAATGCATTTGAATATTAGTTGTCATATAGACATCCTAGAAGTTTACATTTCACTTTAGCATATGGTGTAGGAGAATATCCACTTTATGTGTGAGATCCACCTTTATTGCTCTTATCACATTATCATCCTCTCATTGTTGCACCCATTTTAGATAATTTTTTGTACAATAGAGGATGATCCACCTTTGGTAGACATGTGATTTAACCTTGGTTAGGTGATAGATTATCACTTGCATATTCCCTAGTTATCATGTATTACCTATATATTCGGGCATATCTATATTTTAAATTATTAGACCTTTTATGTATTATTGATTATCATTGAATCGAGTCAATTGAGGATCATATCATTTACCTATCTCTCATGTGATATCTATTGAGATTCTAAATCTTGATATTCCATTATTTTCTTTAGGAAAATTCTTACTCCTCTAATGTCCATAGATCAGCAGCAAAATCTCTTGGAGGCTAGAAGTATGGCGGCTCTGACACATTTGGATCTAAGATATTATAGGGAACTATTGTAGAATAGTGAGCTTTGGGATATTTTTAGAAGAGGTGATTTCACACCACATTTCCATGCTATGAAGGGCTACAACACTACTCTTTCCATGAAGTTTTGTAATCTCTAGGACCAATAAAATGTTTTCATCAAAAGAATCATATTCTACATGACCTCTGAACTAATTAAAAAGGTTACATGCTTAAAATACGAAGGTGAAAGAGTTGAAAAGAAGAGATCTAGTGATTATAAGCTCTACATGAAAGGATTTTTTAAGAAAGGTGATAAATTGATGGTTGTGACTAATGATAATGGGTATGATCAGTGTTCATTTCCCCCCTTGTATGCTCTAGTTTGTAGAAGGAAGGTATACTACCTTCCATGGGTATCACTTTCCCATTTTGATTCATTTGAGAAATGGTCATAGCATAAATATTCCATTTTTTATTTATTCCTTCCTCACAGGTAGCATTGCAAATAGTTCCTCTCCTCCACTTCTAGGGCTTAATGTATGCCCTTTATAAATGTGAATTTTAAAAATCCCCATTTCCAATTTACCTCTTATCTTACCCTCAACCAAAATAAAACTACAATGTGAACCCAACTAATAGAAAGTTGTTAAAATTGAGCTTGTTAAAACTAATTCTCTCCCTGATACAACTATCCCTAGTGGGAAAAAAACCAACCCTTCTAGGAAAAGAAGTTTAAAAACCCTAAATTCCTTGATAAAGAAATCCCTCTTAAAAAGGCCTTGCTTGATATCTTTCCCTAGAAAAGGAAAGTTGTTGCCACCAATCCTACCTCTTCAAAGGAAAAAAATGCTCATAAAAAGGTGAAAAAATGTTCCCATTTATAGATGTTGATAAACTAGAGGATAAAAATGAGGATATAGAACAAATGGAGGAACCTATGTATTAAGGAATTTCAGGGGAAACATAGTCTACCCATCTTCACAGTAAGGAACACAAGGGTAAAATTATTGAGGAGGGAGTGGTTCCTAAGACAAACATGGAGTATTAACTAGATGAGGAAGATGACTCTACTAGGAATATTGAATATGAGGACTATGTTGTTGGGGCTAAAGAGATTGAGGAAGAGGAGTGAGAAATATCTATGGAGATAATTGTGAACCTGAAGGAGCTATAGGATATGGTCAATATGGTGTGCAATTCTCCTATCCATAGTAGTAATGTTCCCCAAGAGAATATTCCTATATCCCCTATTTTGGAAGAGAAAAATAATGCTAATAATATCCAAAGTCTTATTGATGATTTTCCATAAAGAGAACTGGTTCTCTTGAAAGTTCTACTGCTACCCTATGTCATAATAATGACCTTTTCAATAATCCATTTTAACCCTCTGTAAAGTGGTTGATGAGATCATTAATAAATCAATATTTGGTATTGTGTGTGTGTGTAGTGATACATAAAACTTACACAAGTAAAAATGTCATATAATATGTACATGTGCATATGCAGACATACTTATACTCTAATATTCACTAATTTGAGCAATGCATGAGTCAAAATATCAAAATTTAAATATTGAAGATATAACAATTTGATATTATTTAAACATTTACTAAAAAATAAATATATATTTATGTGCATAAAAATTATCTTACAAGTAAAGAAGTGTAGATTCATGACACTATGAATAACTATTTTTAGAGTGATTAAGAGATCAAATTATTAATCAAATAAAAATCTATCAGAGCATGTGTGTGTGTGTGTGTGTGTGTGTGTGTGAGAGAGAGAGAGAGAGAGAGAGAGAGAGAGAGAGAGAGAGAGAGAGAGAGAAGAGAGAGAGAGAGAGAGAGAGAGAGAGATCTACTTCCCTATCTCTAGTAACACTCTCACTTACATTCTTAGAGGGAAAAGTAATATCCTACATATCCACCTCATTATCCAAGAGAAAGTATTTAGTCTGATATTAAAATATGAACAAAATTACCAACATGTTTTTTACTAAGTCAGCAAGGAGAGGACCCTGATTCCATAGCAGCAAAAGGATATACTAAGAAGAAGCATTGGAATCCTTACTTAGGACCATTATAGCTCAGAGCAAGAAGAAACCCCCACCCACCAAATTAATCAAAAACCAAAACAATCATCTTTAAAGTGTTCCTAACACTTCTACTACCAGCCATAATACTAGTAGAGTTTAACTTCATCAAACAACTTAAAGAGTTAATGCTAACTTCAAATATAAAACATGAAATTACATCATGTGATCATTAAAAGTATATATTCATTATTTCACAATCTCTATCTACATGATAGAATGAAAATCATGTTTTTGAAGTCCAAAATACTCTCTCTCTCTCTCTCTCTCTCTCTCTCTCTCTCTCTCTCTCTCTCTCTCTCTCTCTCTCATTTTATATTTAATATAAATTATTCAATGTATTATGCCACCTTTATCCCAAAAAAAATAGCCTCAATGGTACTAAATATGTGAACCTCCCTTTTAAAAACAAACACACTTGTATAAAAAGAGAAGAATATTTGATGGTTTAATTACAAATGATAAATGATATTTAGCCACCATTATCTAACAATTTTAAACTATAATTATTAATAAACATTTTTTCAAAAATTATTAATATGACAAGCTTCTCTATTGACCTTATACTATTTCCAAATTATAAAATATTTAATATAAATTTCATTTCATCCAATCATTCTAATAAAAATATTAATAAATATAATACAATACAAATTTTTATATAAAATAATATAAAACACCAGTCATCAAAAACAAAAATTCGTCTAAAATTATAACCCGTAAAGGACGTCTCAAAGAAAAAAAAAACAAAAGCAATTCTATCCTTTTGGAAATGATATTTGTTTTGAATGCACCCTCAATCTTTAGACCCAGCTTTAAAATCATTGCGCTAAATTAAGACTAGTAAACTTTCCATTCAAATTTTCCAAGTCTTGCAGTGGCACAGCATAGCCGTAGAAGATTGCAAAAGGATAATGATAAATCATTAGTCAATAAAAAATAGGTATCTTTCAATTCTTGTGCTGTGAAAATGAATCTTGACTTGCTAATATGTGAAAGCAATAAGTTGTCCAGCACCATAACCCTGGAAACTGACAAGTTAATAATAAATTGTTTTGTCATTTTCGTTAACACCTGTGATAAGGTTAAGGACTTTGAAATTCCATAAATAAGAAGTCAATAATCAATTGAATTTTTAATTGGTAACGTGTAGTAACAGCTCCTTAGGGCAAGCTAATAATTGTCTACCTCCTCTCATTTTCGTGGGCTAGGGGCTGGGATATTTTCAACACCTGAATTTTCGTTGGTCTTTATATAATATGAAACCAAGAAACGAAAAATGATGTTAAAGCTTTGAGAAGTTTTGTCTTTCTTTTAAATCAAACATTTTGAAATTTCATTTGGACAAATCTTTTGCAATGAAATTTCAAAAGTGATGTAATAGGGATCATTAATGAAGTGGGACTGCTTAAAAGAGATTTGTTGGTTTTGATAATTGAGCGGCCCAACCTTTCGAATACGTCGCAATAAAAATATAAATATTAAATGGAAAATCTATATGCTGATATTCATAGGTCAATAGTTGAAAAATTCAAGTTTATAACGACATCGATGATTTTTCAAGCTGTCCTAAACACAGTTGTTTAGCAGGCGAACGATTAAGCTTATGTTGGCGAAAGAATTCTAGATCCTTTTGTGTCACAAATAGATTATAAAGAGCTTTTCCTAAGCGCATTCTCACATAGCCAAGTCGCAAAATCTTCTACTGATGTAATTACTTTCATGTCTAAAATGAGATTTTCACCCAGTCTATGGTTGTGTTTCTATGGAGTAGTTTTTCCGTTTAGCAGTGCTTATGGCCTCTCACAAGATGTCGGCATTCTTTTACAAATGAAAGAGTCGCTACAGGTTGGTGGAACCACAGATTTTCTCCCAGACTGGTCCAATGTCTCTGTTTCAGCTGATTTCTGTAACTGGTAAGGAGTAAAGTGCACATCGACATCAACATCTCGCAAAGTTGCATCACTTGATCTGCCCAACCACAACCTATTGGGCCGTCTATCTCCTGTGATTGGGAAGCTACGTTGGTTGGAGGAGCTCAACCTTTTTGGCAACAGATTAAGTGGACATGTTCCGCCTGAGTTAGGAAATTGCACCCGCCTTAAGCTCCTACTTCTGCACTTTAACTTTTTAAGTGGTGTCATCCCATCCTCTCTTAGTAGACTTGCAAATCTTGAAGTTCTAAGAGTAGCCCATAATCCCTTTACGGGGTCCTTGCCACCAGAAATTGGCAACTGCACAAAGCTTTGGTTTATCAGCTTTGTCTCCTCCAATCTTCATGGCACAATCCCATTGGAATTCGGCAAATTGCAAAGGCTGGAACAACTACATATCTATGAAAACCAATTCAATGGTTTTATCCCTTCAAGCATTGGAAATTGTAGCTCGCTGCTAGTGTTATCTGCTTATGAAAACAATTTACAAGGTTCTATTCCAAGAGAGTTTGGCCTTCTCAGTCAGTTCGAGTTTCTGCAGTTGCACAACAATCTTCTTTCCGGGCATCTTCCCGCTGAATTAGGCAATTCGTCCAAGTTGCAAGAGATAGACGTGTCTGTAAACAATCTTGGTGGAAGTGTATCAGACGAAATATGTAGGCTGAAAAGCTTGAGCTTGCTAATCCTTTGGAATAATAGTCTTTCCGGCAACGTTCCTGCGTCCTTGGGAAACCTTACAAGCTTACAAGTATTAGATTTGGAAGAAAACCGATTAAGCGGCACCTTGCCTGAAGGAATTGGTTTTCCTCGAAATCTGAGGGAGCTGTACCTCAGAAACAACAGATTGGAAGGTCACTTGCCTACATCGTTGGGGAATCTTACAAGCTTAACAAGATTAGATCTACGAAAAAATCAATTCACCGGCTCGCTGTCGTAGTCCGTCAGTGAACAGCCAGTTTGTTAATCTTCGAGTCACTTTGCACTTAACAGGCCGTGAACAGCCTGACATAGACCTCCCAAATAACTGTATTCAAGAGAAAATATAATATAGGCAGTCTCTAGATTGTTCGTAAATTATTTGTACACTTTGTAGATATTTAATGTTTCAATCCTGTTTTTAATAAAATTGTATTTAATTATCATTGGCAAATTGTAATTGTCTTTTAGTTGTTGAGAAAGTTGATAATTTTTAGTTGTGAAAATATAAATAGTATGGAAAAAAGGGAAGTTAAATGAAAGCTTGGAGGAGATAAAGGAATATTTTCCAAAAGGTACAAGCTGAAAGAGGCAGGTTTCTATTTTCTATGATTTATAGTGAAATAATTTTAGAATTCATTTGTGTATTGTATTTTATCTCTTACCTATACATTTAGTGCTTGAGTTGAAGCATAAGCATGCAATTTACTGATTGATGAAACAGTGAAGTGTTGGAGTAATTCCGTGACACAAGCTGTATTGATATAACTCAGTTGAAAGATTAATATAAGACTTGAAGCTCTTTGAGTGTGGAGTTTTTTTCAATAGGGTTTGTCCAACTAATTTCTTGAGTTATGGTTTGCATCTATTTTGTTATCCATTTTCATCAATAATTAATTATTATAGGCTTATTTGGCTACAATAATTATTAGTATTTTCTTTCATATACATTTGTTTCCTATTTTACTTTTACAACATTTGGTATCAGGGCCAAGCTGACTTGATTTGAGAAAAGGTTGCCCTTTTTGGAGTGTTTGATCGAATGATTTATTTCAATGGAATTGTGGTATTTTTGTTGCATTTTTAGATATGAGATCATGGCTAGTTCATCTCAGTTAGACATTGAAAAGTTCAATGATGCTAGATATGATCTTTGGAAATTAAAAATGGAGGACCTCTTGAAAGAAAGAGATCAATAGACTATCATTAACAAAGAGGAGAAACTATATACTAATACAATAGAAGATTGGGAAAACTTTGATAAAAAGGCTCACAAAACTATTTGTTTGTATTTATTTTATTCAATTCTATTGAATAATCAAATAAAACTACATCATATAATTTATGGAATAGAATAGGAGAGATTTATGAAACTGAAAGTGCAGTATTAAGAAGTTATTTCTACGAAGAAAGTTATATTCCCTAAAAATGAATGATGATGACTTAGTTGTGGAGAAATTGAATTTGTTTAATCTAATTATGAGTCAGTTGTTGTCAATTAATATAAAGATTGATGAGCAGGACAAGTGTATTCTATTATTATATTTATTGTCTAAACCATTGGATAATCTTATTCTTACAATGAGTGGTTCCTTTTAGATGATTTAAATTTGGATGCCCTCATTGGCACTCTACTTTGAGATGAAATGAGGAGAATAATTTCAGAGTGATCTAAATATATATTGCATGTACAAGGTAGATCTAAGAATAAAAAGAAGGGTGACTACGACAAGTGTAAGGATAATTCTAAGTCTAAGGGAATGTCCAAAATACCTTTTAATAATAGATTGAGGTGTTGGAATTGTGGTAAGTGGGGGCATCTCCAAAAATAATGAAAGAATAAAAAGAAAAATAATGATGATTCCTCTATATTTAAATTCTCTAGTGATGAAGCCACTAATGCTTTCATTATTTTGGTTAATATTACTTATGATAACTCTTGGTTAATAGATTTATGTGCATCCTACCACATGAATTTCCATAAGGTGTTCTTTTTATCATATTTATCTTATGATAATGGGGAAGTTTTCCTTCAAAATAGCTCACAAAAATTACAAGCCAAGGAGATATAAAATTTGTTTTAAATTATCAAAAGGTTAAAAATGTTAAAGATGTATTACACATCACTAGTTTAGCAAGAAATTTAATTTATGTATATAAAATGAATGATTAAATGGTGCATATTAATGTTGAAAAGAGTGGTTGCCACTTATGTATAAGGAATTTTGTTTTATCTAAGGGTAATAGGTCTAGCACCCTATTTAGATTTGATGTTTCTACCTTGTGTAACTTTCTTAATATAACTGATTACTCCAAATAACATAAGCTATGGCACCAGAAGATGTGTCATATTAGTGAAATGGATCTCAAAAAACTCATAAATAATATATGTTTGATAGTTTTTTAGGTCACTGATAGGGAGACCTCTATCTCTCCTTGAGACAAGTCAGATCAATCTCTAAGATCACCTCGTAGACCTCCTATGGGTATCTTTTCAGACCCTCACACCTTGGGAGAAGCTATAAAAATCTCCCCACAACTTAGGGGGCTTCCTACCAATTAGTTATCCTTCCTCTTCCTTGAACTCACCAGTGTAAATTCACCATAAACACACCATGCATATCACAAACATTGAATAGCATTGAATTCATTGTAAATAGATAATTATCAACCTATTTGATGAAAATTGACACTATCTAGATTGATTTGTCTTACCAATCTCAAGATTTCCTTGTAGCCCTATTAGGCCAAAACTAGGTCTTTGAACATACTTTTTGTCCAATAAATCAAAAAATTTACCAAGAAGCCCCTAACCTAATCTTGGTTGGTTCCAGATACTCTTTTGGAAAAATTTTCAAGGTTTAGGGTTTCCTAACTGGCTGTACAATACCTTGTGTTTACTGAGTCTTCTTCATAGAAAATAGGCCTAATTAACTAGGTCATTCAACTAAGTTTAAAAGATCAGTTCTTCCAACTCTTGGAATTGGTTCTAATGCTTCATCCGACCCTTATTATCACTCTCCAATCTAAAAATTTCACTTCCCAATTCAACCATGCATCAAAACATTCACTTTCATAGGCTTTCTCTTAACCGGGACACCCTGTCTCGCCTAGGACAAGCCACCAAAATGAGCTACCATCACTTCTAGAAATAGTACAAGAAGGAACATACTGTAAAAGGGATCCAATTTACTTCATCCACAACCCATTAGGTTTCCATAGAGGGTAGTCATGGTGGAGCCATATTTTTACCACAACCTCTCAAATTGGCAAGGTACAGTCTAGTGAGGGTTTGGCTTTACAAAAATAAACAAAAATAAATAAAAACACACAAAACCTATATGCAGAGAAAGAATTTATGTAGAAGCAATGAAATTGAAAAAAATAAATTCTTTTCCAATCAAGTCCCAATGATTAGTTCAAACTCCTATAGACTATATTGAAATCACAGAGAATGAGAACATAGAATCCAACTCAGGAACTGTGTAATCATAATGTCTAACCTGGTACCTTCTTTCCTAAAGTCTTTTATATCACTTTTAACCTTAGAAAAAGACCTGGCCTGATCCCTAACTATCATTAGGGCATTTAGAAACTTCTTGTCTGAATGTTGTCAGAAGTTGTCAAAGTTGCTCAAGCAACTTTGACAAATCTTACATTTTGTGATAGAAATTTTTTGCTAATCCAATTTAAAGGTCAAAAATGTGACCCAACTAATCTCAACTCTACTCTAAATCTTGAAACACTCTAAAAATAATATTATTAACCTATTTTAACATCCTTCACACCCTAGGCCCTATTTGACCAACTTGGCATACTAAGACCAACTAGTGGAAACTTAGTGCCAACTCCAAAACTTATCCTATTTACTTAACTACTATACTCTCTTGGAATCTTATTTCATTCCTTGAATTGGCTAAGTTCAAGTACAATCCTAAAACAACTAGAGAGTAAGCATTACTCATAGGTTCCTCCTGCACCAGTCACTTTGATGACTTTGATTTTTGTGAATATTGTATGTATGTAAAGAAACATAGATTATCCTCTAAATCTAGAAGTACTAGAGCTAAACTAGTTTTAGAAGTAATTCATAATGATTTCTTTGTTCATGTGGATGAATCTTCTACTTAGAAATCTTGGTACTATCTTTCCTTTATTTATCAATATTATGGATTTACTTTTTAAAGGGAAATTTTGATTTTTTTCTACATTTAAAGTATTTAAAACACTTGTTGAGAAACAAAAAATAAAGTAAATATTTTAATAAAATATAATGATGTTGATTATTACACTATGGTCTTTGATGACTATTGTAATCATGGAGATATTTTTAGGCCAAAAATAAATTCATATACTCCATAAAACAATCAAGTAGGAAAGAAGACAAAAAGGAATCTAATGGATAGTGCTAGAAGCATGTTGAGTGGAGAAAAACTTGAAGGATGTTTTTTGGTTGAAGCAGTTAACAAATTGCTTGCTACCTAGTTAACATGTAATCTACTTCTCTATTGTTGATAAGACTCCCTATGAGGTATGAACTGTAAAGGACTATTTATTTATCATTTTAAAGTTTTTGGCAGTGAGGCTTATGTTTATGTTTCTAAATAAAAACATTTCAAGCTTGATTTAAAAACTAACTTTATTTTTGTAAGTTTTTTATTATAGTAAAAAAGTCTTGAAGGGACCTAAAATCCTTTACAAAATATAGGAATAGATATATCAGTTTGTACCTTCTGAGAAATACAAAGCATCATGTAACATAACCAAAAGAAAAAGCTACCCTAAAGATAGACATATAAAAAGGTATCTAAGAGCTAGCTAAAACATAGAAAAAAAGACAACTAAACAAGGAAAGAAGAAAAGTAGGAAAGGATTATGCCAGATTCTTCAGAACCTCAGACACCTCTGCCTCCAAATTGGTTATATTCCAAGCAGTCTTCTTCAGGTCCTTGAGTTCCATAAGGGAATTTTAAGCCTTCGTCTTAAGGTTTTCTCTAGTCTTCTTGTTGGTCCTAGAAACTTCTTGACCTTTATCCTAATCTAGCTCCACAATCTACTTATCCTGATGTTGTTTGTCAAGGGTCTCAACCAATATATTCATAGCTTCCATTGTTACATGATTTATACTCTTACAAATCTGTGTCATTGTTTATTAAAGAACCTCTTTAAGACTGGTCATGTTCTCCTCTAGTTCAGACTGATCCTTTTTCTGCTTATCCAAGGCATCCATAGTATTCTTAAGGAAATCCACCGTTGAATTCTTCTAGTCTTCTATCTATAAGTTCTATTCAATACCATTAGAAGTAAAATCCTTACCAACTATCTTAGAATCCATAATTTTAAGTTTTCTTCCTATATCCCTTTGTTTAATGTTTAGTTCCTTGGTTTCATGGAATAGCCATTTAAAAAGAGAAAAAATTTTAATCACATGATCCCTAGCCAAATATAGCACATCACAATAATCCTCTTGGTCAATTTTAAGATAAGGAGAGTTAGGGTTTAACTCCATACGAGAAATGATGCCATCCTTACTAAGAGAGGTTGAGACTTCAATTTATTCCAAAATATCCTTCTCCTTAACTATAAATGACTCCTCCTTACCCTTTCAATTCTTATGATTGTTGGTGTTCCCAGAAACACCCTCATCCACAAGGGAAGTGAAGGAAAAATTATTCTTTTTACTAGAAACTGGGGGATTCGACCCAAAACCCCTCACCTTAGCCTTCCCAAAACTTCCATTCCTAGGACTTGATTTTAGGATTCTCTTTTTTTCAATGGAAGAGACAAAATAATCAGCCTCAACATTAGAGTATTTTATCTTTCCTTATTCCCCAGATTTGGGTTTATTTATGTGAGATCTTTTAATTTGAGAGGAGAGAACATAATCATCTTCCTCATATTGAGTGATCCTTCCATCATCGGTTCCCTCCGCCATACCCTCAACACTAGTGTCCTCATTATAAAAAATGGAGATTCAATTTGATGGGGCTCTGAGGGCTTTACAATATTCTTAAATCGTAACTAAAAGGCCTTCATGCAACACTATGTTCTATTGATGATTTTTTATGCTAGCCTTAAGGGAGGATCACAAATAAAATAGAATGGAAACCCTAATTTGATGGTGAAATGATTTTACCAAAAAAATGGTGTGCAAATCCCTTATAAAATGGCCATCTAACATGATATAATCCATAATAAATTTAATTATTTGACACTGAATCTTCTTAATATTGAACCAAAGGACATTCTTTTACTACTAAGTCTCTGTTTGTTGGGCATATTGATTATAAGTACTTGAGATATATCACAAATGTTGCTAATTAAGGTTTGCGCGATGATTATGCCTATCCTGAAAAAAATTATGTCAAATCATTATGCTTTCAAATCAATTACCTATTGACATATCCGTTGCGAGTGAGAGAAGCCAAACACATAAAGAACATGCACATAAACACGACAACTGAAAAAATTAAATGGAATACACCAAGAAGTACCAAATGATGAATGCTCAATTGTTGTAATGGAAAAGCAATATCAGAACCGTCCATTTCTAGAACTTGATTTTTCTATAGTCCTAATGATTTTTCTTATTTCTTATTTGTTCTTGGTGACAGGATTTTGAACATTGTTGACATACTTAAATGAAATACACAATACCAAATGATGAATGCTTAATTGTTGTAATGGCGAAGAATCAGAACTGTCCATTTCTAAAATTTGATTTTGTATAGTCTTAATTATTTTTCTATAGTCCTAATGATATTGAAAATTGTTGACAAAGAGTGTTTCCTTTTTTTTTATTATAGTATAAATGATTTTTCTATAGTCATAATGATTTTTCTTATTTCTTATCTTTTGTCCCTTTTTGATTTCCTATGTCCATGCTTCATGACATGATTTTGTCACCTTCTTTTGATGGTATATTTCAATCACTCTATGTATGAAATACTATTTTGTTCACTATTTTATTTTAGCATCATATTTATTTCATTTTTCATATACACAGAGACTACACATGCTGATAAAAAAATGAGCTATTTAATTTAGGTTTACTTTTCAATATTGTAAATGGTTAATCTTTCTAATGGTACTCCTTGGTGTATTTCATATAAAAGCAATCATATAAAAATAATAAATGTAGTAATGATGGTGCGGTGCTATATTGATATAGGCTCGATGACTCTTATCAATGTGCCAAACTGTCAATGTGGTGGTGGGCAGTGTGTGTTGAAGACTTCACGAGCACCGAACAACCCTAGATGACCATTTTGGTGCTGCCCAAATGGAAAAAAGTTTGCTAATGTGTATATATTTAATATTTCTAATGTAAATACTATTCATTATAATATAAGAACTAATGTAGACAGGGCATCATAGGGAAATAATGGTTGTGGATACTTTAATTGGGTCGATGACAACTCATCTGCATATATCTTCCCATCTTCACTTATCCGTAATGAAGGCTTTGAGTACAAAACATGTCAGGCTAGGGAAAATTCTGAAATTATATTTTTACGGTGCCTTCTCTGTATTGTAATTGCATATCTTTGTTGTGACCATATGCAGAGGTGAACTCAGGAATTAGTTAGTTTAGTATTTTCATATTGTAACTAATATTTTAATATGGATATGACGTAACTTCTCTTTGCCTCAAGTGCGTATATATATATGGTTTACATCTTTTTTTAGAATAATTCTTCATGTTTATGGCTCAGGTGAGCCCCAATTTGCTACGAATCACATTATTTAATGTATAGTGTTTTCTTGGTTATTCCATTTGTTCCATGACCTTGACTATGGATTGACTATCATTTTCAAGCTTGAGCAAGGCTTCGTACCACACACCATTTGTAGATTTGTACGCAATGCTGATTTAAGAACGTAAATAGTTCATTCAACGTAATCTACGAATGCTGCATGGTATGAAGTCTCATTGAAGTTTGAGCATCCTCCCTTTATTCTAGTGAGGGATTGGAATGAGTTCATTTTGGATGCAAAGGAGAAAGGGGATACTCAAAGAGGAATTAAACCAGCAAATGAGAGAAGGTATAAACATTTTAATAGATTTTTATTATTAAATAATGAAATTTTCATATACTAGTGTTCTAACCCTCCTCATTACATGATTTAAGGTCTTAGTCCATGGACAAATTAAATTAGACTTACTATCCAAAACACATAAAAAACATGCACATAAACATGACAGATGAGAAACATAAATGTAGATTTCACAATAGTTGAGAAAGATAATTGTAGGCATCATAGTCAAAATATTTTGGAGACAACATAATTGAGTTACATGTACCCAAGCGATGGAGAGAAACTTCTGCACCCCTGATTCCAAGTTGAATACATATGTTGGACGACCTTGTATTCATGAGCAATAGATGTAGTCAACTTGGAATCAGAGGTGCAGGAGTTGCTCTCCATCATCTGGGTATACAACTCAATTATGTTGTCTCCAAAAAATTGTGACCATGATGCCTACAATTATGTTTCTTAGCTTTTGTGTCCTAGGACCCCTTATGACCCTTTACAATCATTTACAATCCCTAAGAATACATCTTAGAGGTCATAAAATGTCATAAAGGGTCATAAGAGGCTCCTAGGAGGGGCCAAATGAGCTTCCACCTTCATGTGGTTGGCCCTGTTAAGTAGATAATATTATACTCTTCTTGAAACAAAGAGAAGCTCAATAATTTAAGGTCTCAGTCCACAGAAAAATTAAATTAGACTTACTATCCAAATTGGTACATTGATGAGAATCAATGATGGGCCGAAGTTTTTAGATTCTGAGAAGACGCATATGCAGTGGAGGTCAGAAGGGATTTTTGTGGAGATTTTCTAGATGTGGAGATTTGCTAGAGTGGCTATATACATACAAGGGTTTCTAGATTGAGTACCAGTGTAGAGATAATGATTCAGTAATCTATGTCTATGAAAGAGCTCTACCTTGTCATAAGCAGTGGAAATAGTGGGTGGTGGAGACTGGAAGTCCGAGAAAGCCTTTCCCAAATAGTAAACAACAATGACATAATATTGTTGTGCTTAATTTGATAATCAGTATATATATTTTTTTACAAAATTAAATTGTGAATCGTTGTTTTGACCAAGAAAGAATAGGCGGATCAATGAGAAAGCTATACAATCGACGTTTATTATGAAGATTGTACGTCACACTTTCAACCAATATTATAATGATATAACAGGAAATTCTTCCAGGTTGAAGCAATGATTTCGACGTCATCTCCACTGATAATTCAACCACTTTTGACGTCACAATTTTGATGGAAACCTGATGTGTCGTAATATTGACTAAAAAACTCCAACGACCATTTTAGTTGATTAGCCGACCAATGGGCGTCTAATAATCGACTAATCCTCGTTGAAAAAAAGACTAAAATTTACTAGTGTAGTGAGATTTTTTTTCCCTTTGGCTGAACCAACCCAAATAAAAACCTTCCTCATTTTCCCCTTTTCTTGTAAACATTTCCATGCCTAGTTTTATCAAACAGTTTATTTTTTTTGCATTTCCAACTGAACCATTAAATCCCTTACCTTCTTTCATGCATACCACTATCCATGGGTGATTAGAAACTCCCACTTTCTTAACTCCCAATGGAATAAAATGGAATTAAGGTTTGTTACATTTTGGATACTTTATGGTGTACGTCCACATTAAACTCTTGGGTACATGTTATTAACTATGTAGGCTCAATTTGTCATTTGATTATATTTAAATTTCAAGATCCATTTAACTAAGAATAGATTAACATATATGTATATGTATTTTTCTATATTTATAACCATATTTATATTATATCAGAATCTTTATGGTTTTAATTCAATATATACTTACAGTATGTAAATGCCTATACATATGTAAAAAGACACATAGACACCCACAAACACACAAACCCACACCCAAACCCAACCCACATCCACACCCATATGTGCAATGATACATGAAAATTATACAAGGAATAATTTCCTATGATACGTACATGCATGCACATGCTCTCTCTCTCTCTCTCTCTCTCCTCTCTCTCTCTCTCTCTCTCTCTCTCTCTCTCTCTCTCTCTCTCTCTCTCTCTCTCTCTCTCTCTCTCTCTCTCTCTCTCTCTCTCTCTCTCTCTATTTGTGCCTCTCAACTCTCTCCCACTCTACATATCTCACCTAGTCCCTCATATCCCTTTCTCTTTGTGACCTCACTCCTTTCCTTTAGCTTGATTGAATCTTAATCCTAATTACACCCTAACCTTAATTAAACCATAATTTTGAACTTTGTAGAATCAAAATTGTGGTCCCTTGCATTTTATTTTGGGTGGTGCCACATAATTCTTTGTATATCAAATATTTTAACATAAGTATATTTGAAATCCTAAAATAATTATTAAAAGGTTATTATTTATCAAAGATATTATAGAATATCATTTTTAAAATTGTTAAATAGATATACGATATAATACATATACAAACCTTATGCTTTTTGCCAAAATAATATTTTAGAAATTTAAATGATTCAATTAATATATATAGAAACACATACAAAAAATTTAATTTAATTAATTAATTTTATTTTTTTTTGGCACAAGTTTTATATTTATATTAATATTAATCTGGATCAAAGGGCTCTCGGAGAAAGAACCAGTAAAGAAAACTCCATTTGATACCCAAATATATACAAAAAGAGTAGGACCTTGCTCAAGATTTCATAGACTACCCAAAACCTTGCTCATAGATTTTATTTATTTATTATTTCAGGTTTAAATATTTAATTAAAAACCTTTCTTCCAGTCAAACTAACTTAACTTTCTATTTAAAGTGTAAAACTCTCAATTAAAAAAATATTATATATAATTAAAAATGAATTCATTTTCTCTTTACTTTTCAAGTATAAAAAGATATATAAATTGCTTAGTATGAAGAGACATATAAGAAGTGGATTATTTATAAGTATAGAAAAAAAATTCTTTCAACTACATACACACATATATATAAATGTTTTAAATTTTCATTTATGTTTTGCCAAGTAAAAATTAGATGAAAATTATTAACATCATATTAAACACTTATTATTAATATTTATTATTAGATTACATATTTCTTTTAAGCATGTCAAGTATTAACTCTGTGTAGTAGATGAGATTGACTGACTCTCAAAACATTAATGTCTTATCTAAATATTAGCTTTATGTAATTCTTGAATTTTAAACGTCTTAATAAGGCCAAGCTTTTAAAGGGTTTTTTCTTAAAAAGTTGTATTTTCTTTATTACGAAAGTACCTTTTTTCTAATGTGATTATAAACAATAGTCCAAAATATAAGATGTTATCAAAACTTTTATCCTTTTTACTACTAAATATAAATGATAGAGTTGAAATAAGTTGAATTTAAATTTCATACTTTTCTAGATTTTGGAAATCTTAGTAATTGAAATATGATACTTATTTTTCCTCAAATCTTAGATTTGTCAAAATATTTTAGTCTAATTCATTTTATATTGATGCAAATATAATCTTTAGTCTTTAATCAAATAAATCGTACACAAAAGTCACAAATTCAAATTAAAAATCGATAGTTCATATAGATTTGTAATACAATGTCAATAAACATATATTGTTTAAATATTAAAAGAAGTAGCTAATTCAATCAATAGCTTTTCCACATTATTTTAAACTTTCTTAATAAAAAATAGTATTTCTAGCATACTGAATGTAATAAAACCAATAATATTCATTAAAAGCTTAACAATTAACCAACAAAATATAAAATACAACTTCAAACAAATATAGATCCCATAGAAAATCCACTCCTAAGTTAACTAAGTCTAGAGATATCTTATAATGAAAATGTTCTCCATGAATAATACATAATTAATTCTAACAAACAAAATTAACTATAACATATCATTTTGTAAAATATAAAATGTCCATATAAATGAACCCTAACAGTGTTGTAAGAGAAAAAGTAAAATAAATGTTCCTTTTAGTATTAATTTTTAGACTGAAATAAATATTTTCAAAATTAAATCTTAAACTAAAATAGATATTAAACTTCGCATAGTTTAATTTCTCTCCTCTTAAATATAAAAATTGAGAAGGAAAATATATAAACAAATATAAAATAATTTATATATTTTTTTTAATTTAGAGATTTATATTTTTATGATTAAAATTAAGAAATATTAAAAAAATTTACATGATGTTTCTAAATTGAAAATAAAAAATATATTTATATTTTAAATAATTTTGTAAGTGTATCATCTTAAAATGGAAGCACTTCCATGTTAAGAATGTTTAGCCCTCTAAGTAAGTGGTCTGGGGTCATGTCAAGCGCCTTGACACTAGTACATTTGACCTAGTTTTTCTACCAAAATTTTTGACCAAAAAATAAAAAAGCTTTTGCTTGGTTGGATTATATAGGGAAAAGTTTGTTTTTAAAAAAGAAATTATGCCCATGTTTGTCGAAATATCAACAAATCCCATGGTGGTCAAAATTTCAACAAACACGAGCATAACTTTAAAAAAAAAGTGTAATTTCATTTCTCATTTCATTATTTCTGGTCGACGAATTAGAAGAAGAACGCGCGACCGAAGGTGATTGAGCGGTTGAAATGACTCAAGGAGATTGAGCTTAGAAACCTTAACCTGGGGTTTTTGGAGGTTTTTCATTCTTTCTCTCAACTATTTAATTTACTAGATACCCATTCAACATTATCATTTCTTAGGAATGGGAGCACTGAGAGGGGGGGGGGGGGGTGAATCAGTGTTCACTATATTTTAACTTTTACTTTAATCTTTAAACTGAACTTCAATGCTTAAGAACTGAAATAAACATTCACATAAACATGAAACATGAAATCAACACATGACACCAATATGGTTACGAGAAAACCCAAATAGGTAAAAACCCCTGTGGGAATTGACACCCACTAATATTCTGCACTAGTGTTTTGTGATCCTTGTTAGAAGATCCTTAACCCTGTTAGGAGTTGCTTTACAATGCTTTAAGTATAGTAGACCTTGAGCAAGGGTCGGACCCTATTAGGATTCTTTTACAATAATCCCTGTTAGGGGAGTGGACTCACTGTCCTAGAGCTCACTACTCAAATGGTGAAGGCTACAACCTTCTGATCTCAGATACACACTATATCTATAGGATGAACTGTCATTGTGACACTGCTTGTTAGATGAGTTCCTTTGATGCGCTGATGCTTTGACCTCTAGCAAAGATCTAATATGTATTATACTATCTTCACACACTTCTTCTCTACTTATCACAACTCTCTATCAACTTCCATACCGAATAAAATGGGTGCATCTTATATTTATACGTGCATACAAAATAAACAACTAGGTTGGCCTTATAGCCTATTACAAACAATGCTTCCAAATGAATTGGCTTAAGCGTTCTTACAAATAAAAAAGTATTCATGTTGGAAACCTATATACAATAGGCACATAGCCTTTACAACATTACATTATAACCGTAAACCAAAATACTAACTATTGGTTGCTTGCTCTATTCTTCACTAGCACACACTGGTTGTGCAGCTTCAATTGACTGTATCTTTCACATCCTTGCATATCTAATTATGAGATCATAGACTAAGCATGAATATGGTCTAACCAAGTTAACTTCTAGGGTGCATACCATAATTCTTCCATACACATGTGCGCTGATGCTCTAAGCTGCAAGAACTTTGTACACTGTCCAGTCTTCAACACTTAACTAATTTATGATCTTCTCATTAAGTACGTTGACTCCAAACTGCTATATGACTTCGTTTCCATAATGAAAACACTATATCAAGTCATATACATTAGTACAGCCAACTTGCCAACAATCTCCCCCTTTGTCATTGATGGAAACAAAGGAATATGGCCATGTTGCTAACTGTCCCTTAACACCAAAAACTTTTGTCTTCTATACATTTCTTATACATAATCTTATATCTCCCTATATATTATAATCCATATTCTATACACAACTCCCCCTTTGACGTTAATGACAAAGGTGTTCCAAAAAATTATATCTACATATACTCACTAAGGGAAAACATCTGGATATGATATCTTTAGGTTTTGGATGTCCTTCTTCCAAAAAGTGATAAGTGAATTTACTAACTGGAGATGGGCGCATAAGGCATACTATAACTTCTCCATCTTCTCCAAGTCACTACTAGGACCATGATCATAAGTTACCATTGTGGTGTATATGTCCATGATGTTCTGATTCAGTATGTCTAGTGAGGACACAAGAGCATTTCTGAGCTGTGTTTGCCTTGCCTTGATCCTTGACATCTCTTTGTCTACCTTTTCAATTTTTATCAATCTCTTCTTGGTAATCATTATTGCACTTGTTCACATCTGTAGATGTGTCTTTCACTGAACTCTTTGCTTACTCAATCATAGCTTCTGCCTCTTTTAATTTGAAATGAGCATTGGTAAGCTTATATTGGTTCATGAATTCTACAATGATTCTTCTTCCCTCATTTGCAAATTCTTTCAGGGATGCTTGACCAAACTTGAGTGAGCTTAGGTCAAGTGAAAAGTTGCTAACCAACTCATTCAATCTCTTCTTTAGATACTTTTGTTCTGCAACTAGGTATGCAGATTCTTCAAGGCTTGAGAAATTGCTTTTAAACAGTGAAATGATTGTACTTACATCATCAACAGAGTGTACCTTAGACACTTTCTTGTTTGCAAGCAAAAAACTATTTAGAATGTTTAGTGATTCCATAAGGAGAGGATTTCTCATTACTTGTTTATCCTTTTCCTTCTACATAGCTAAGACGCTAAACTTAATTAGGTCTTCTTCTCTCTAGGAGTCCAAACTGGTTGTGTTAGGTGTCAAACTTGACAACAATGATGAGGAGGGACTGATGGGAGTGCTATCCATCACTTCTTGTTTTACCTTGACCAGTTCATTTGATGTTTCATCCTTATGTTCCTCTTCTTCTTCTTTCTTTTCTTCTTCTTTCTCATCAGATATATCTTCAATAAGCACTTCTTCTTGATGAGTGGGAGGTGTGTTGCTACATAAGATTTCAGCTTCTTGTGTACTCACCAAAGATTCCTCAAACTTATCCAACTCTTTATCAGTGGCTTCCATGGCTATCTCCACATTATCAATGATAATGGTGCTGTCCTTGAGTGATTCTGACATGGGCACAAACTTATCTGCATCTGGTTGTGTTTCCACTACAGGCGCTGGATCCTGAGGACTTGTTACTAGTATATTGGTGGTCTCTATTTCTTTGACTTGCTCACTAGGTGCTTGAGTGATGGGTGCAGATGGAGGTTTCATGTACTGTTCTAAGAATACCTTCTCAAAGGCCTTCTCAGTCTCCTTTGTTATTAGCTCATAGTCTTTGTTCATAATGTGTAGAGTTCTCATCTTTGTCCTTAAGTGCAGCTTCACCAAATTCAATATCAATGCCTTCTCTTCAATAGAACATATTGGAATATTGTAATCCATTGTTTGTTCTCTAATTTTGAAGTCTTCTTTAGTGGATTGTCTCTTCAAGGTATCCAAAATGTCCCATACCTTATCTGGGATAGCTATCTTCAATTCAAGAACTGTCTTCTTAAATTTTATCATGTATTTGATTAGCATCTCATGAATTTTTGACTTATCAATTTCATGATATTTGTCATAAAACTTGGCTACCTGATCTAGCCTTCCTTCTTCTACTACTCTAGTCCTTAATACTTCAAGGCTTGGTCTGAATCCTACCTCAAGAGGTGCTTGAGTGTTTTTTCTTGCTCCTTGTTGCTTGTGAGGATGGATGACTGGTGCTGACTTGTTTCTTCCTCTTGACTATTGGCTTATACTCTAGAGGAGTGGTAAGGTCAATAGTATCTTTGGGCATAGAAGGAGTATCATCTTCTTTACCTTTCTGACTATCATCTTTTTCAATTTTTATCTTCTTCATCTTGGGATCATCAGACTTACCTTCAATTGTGGATGTGCTCTTAATTTCCAAAGCAATCTTTTCATCCCTTGCTTTATCAAGGTCTGCTTGTGTTACTCCATGAATTTTGAGCATCTCAGATGTAATCTTAGAGGCTTTCCTCTTAGTTGTTGCACTGTTAAGTTTAGCATCTACTTCTCTGGTTTTCTCCTCATATGTTCCCCACCTAGGTTCATTAGGATCTTTGGGGGCTGATAGTAGTACCTATGCATATGCTTCAAGGACCTGTTCCTCTACCTCATAAGAAAGTGGATGAATCCACTTAGTTCTTGGTTCAACAGCTTCCATACAAGTTGTGTCTATCTCTACCATAAAACAAATTGTATCCTTGTACTTATCAACAATGCTCTCTATAATCTTGTACCTCATTTGCATCTTAGCCCTGAAGGTCTTCAATTCCAATGTAATGTAATCTCTTAATGTGCTCTCAGTGGATGCCTTTTCAGATATCTATGGCATGGTTGGAATGGACTTGTCCAGATACAAGTCTGATACTCTCCCTACTATATGAATGCACATGTAAATGACTAAAGACCCAAACTTGAATATTTTGGTCTTATCATGCTTGATGGCTCTAATGTTATCAATCAACCGTGTGAAAGATCTCATAGAGATTGAACTCCCCATCTTCTTTCACAAGTCTGATGGCTGCTAGAATTGTGCCTACAGACACACTATTCACCTTGCTGGTGTGATGAAACCTATATCCTAGTATCGTAGACATCAATTTGATGTATGCTTGCTCAATAGGATCAATTGTCATCACGTGCCTATCGCTCCTTGACTTACATGTTTTCTCAACAATTTTCCTAACATCCTTGCCTATAGGAAGGATGGCACCTATTCTAGAAAGGCCTGTCATCTCATCTATTAGGCCACTAGTGATTCTTACTGGCACATCAGCTATCCAGAACAAATCATCATGAATTCTGCTCAATAATATCTTAATCCATTCAGTCTCATAGAATTCATATGTCATAGCATACTCAACTAAAGGGTGATCATTCCACTTAACATATTCATCCATGAATGTTATATCTGGTTTCAACATGGTATCCATGTGCGCCCTTAGCCTACCCAACCCAACAGGTTCTTTCTTGCAGTAGATATATGCCCTAATGTCCTTGACATGCATGACACCGATAGGCATGTGGGAGAATGATCCCTCTAAATCATCTAGGGTTTACTTAAATGTGTGCTTCTTGAATATATATTTTTTATTCTCTGCAACATCAAAAACTATGGGAGTTACCATGACTAATTTTTAATCTCTTTCCAATTGATCTCTGAGATAATCTAAAGGCTTCTGAAATGGCACAATGAACTAGGGTTTCTGCAAACATCCAAATGCACTGCTAATCATTGATATATCAATCTCCAAGTCTTCTCAATTACTTCTAAGGCTCTTTCTACTCTTCAATCACTCTGGATTCAAATGCAATGAGTAATTAAACAACTTTCTGTTTACTTAAAGTGAAAATTCTGCCATTAATACTTATCGTGTAAACCGAGTTGTCACTTCAAAATTTCAAACTTGAGTTCTGTTAACAATTAGTATGTGCGCTCTTGCATGAGGGTTCCTTTATACTCCAAAAGCTTAAGTCCAAAGGTGCATACTCTGAGAATGAGTATACTAGCCATGCAGGGGTCTAGAGATAAATTAGCTCCCCCTATGACCTTGAGGGCCATTCATCCAAATGTAGAGGGTGCATCCACTGCGAATGCATCCAATACATTCTCATCAACTTTATCCTTCTTTCCTTCTATCCAAATCAAGCTCGCATCTTTTGAGGCTTTCACAAAATTGACTTCTCCTTCGAGATCCAATACCGATTCTTCAGTCTTTTTAGGGCTTTCCTGACCTTACATCCTTGATCTACAAAACTTTGAGATATGTCCAGCCTTGTTACAAGAGTGACAGATGACTAGAGGTCTTATATTCCTTAGTACATTGACATGAGTCACCATTTTGCATTGTCTTGCTGAGTGACCATTATAGTTACATATCTGACATGTAACATTCTGAGAACTTCTTACATTTGTCTGATTTTGATTTCTCTGATCATGCTAAATCCTATTCTTCTTACTAGTCTTGCAATTCATAGCTCTATGACCAAATCTATTGCATAAATAATAGTAACCATTGAAAGGTCTTACCTCTATATAGTTCTTGCAATGTGACCATGCTTGTTACATGCAAAATAGGTTTGTTCTACTTGCTTGTGCTCATTCTTAGGTGGTCCACCATTATCTTTGGTTTGATCTTCAATCTTTTCAGTATCAGTAGAGTCTTTTTGTGTATCCTTTCTTGCTCACATGTTGTCAATCTAGTTTTGTGCTTCATTGTATCCAATATAGCTAGTGTCTCCTTTGGCTCTTCTTGCATACAACTGAGATTCTATCAAATTAGAACTGGTGTGTAATTTTTCAATGTGATTCTTTGCTTCTTTCAATTTAGACTCCAAGTTTTCTTTGCTATTCCTTAGCTCCAAGATTTCAAAGTTAGCTTGTCTCAATTCCTCATTGAGTTGAAGGTTCTCCTTGACTTGTTCATTATAGACATCCTGATTGTTAATTAGTTTATCATCAAATTTTTCAAGCTAATCTAATAAAGATGCATTTTATTCTTTTAGTTTCTTGACCATTATCCCCATTTCACTGGTGGAACATTCTTTTAGATCCTTTCTTATATTTTTGATAACTAATTGAGCATCACTGACTTTCTCTTTTAGTTCTTCAATTTCTCTTTCAGATTTGTCCAAGTCTTCAAGAGCGGCTTCAATATTTTTATTCAAATGTTTCATTTCTACTTTGTCCATGATCTCCTCAAGTGGTTAAACTTCTTTGTTGAGGACCAGAGCTCTGATACCAATTGTTAGGAATGGGAACACTGAGAAGGGGGGGGGGATGAATTAGTGTTCACTATATTTTAACTTTTAACTTTAATCTTTAAACTGAACTTCAATGTTTAAGAACTGAAATAAACATTCACATAAACATGAAACATGAAATAAACACATGACACCAATATGGTTACAGGGAAACCCAAATAGGTAAAGACCCTTGTGGGAATTGATGCCCACTAATATTTTGCACTAGTGTTTTGTGATCCTTGTTAGAAGATCCTTAACCCTGTTAGGAGTTGCTTTACAATGCTTTAAGTATAGTAGACCTTGTTAAGGATTAGACCCTGTTAGGAGTCTTTTACAATAATCCCTATCAGGGGAGTGGACTCATTGTCCTAGAGCTGACTTCTCAAATGGTGAAGGCTACAACCTTCTGATCTCATATACATACTATATCTACAGGATGAACTATCACTGTGACACATATTCTCAGATTAGTTCCTTTGATGCGTTAATGCTTTGACCTCTATCAAAGATCTAATACATATTATACTATCTCCACACACTTCTTCTCTACTTATCACAAATCTCTATCAACTTCCATATCGAATACAATGGGTGCATCTTATATTTATATGCGCATACAAAATAAATAACTAGGTCGGCCTTATAGCCTATTATAAACAACACTTCCAAATGAATTGGCTTAAGCATGCTTACAAATAAACAAGTATACATGTCAGAAACCTAAATACAATAGGCACATAGCCTTTACAACATTACATTATAATTGTAAACCAAAATACTAACTATCAGCTATTTTCTCTATTCTTCACTGGCACACACTGGTTGTGCAGCTTCAACTAACTGTATCTTTCACATCCTTGCATATCTAATTATGCACTCATAGACTAAGCATGGATATGGTCTAACCAACTTAACTTCCAGAGTGCATACCATAATTCTTCTGTACACACATGTGCTGATGCTCTGAGTTGTAGGAACTCTGTACACTGTCTAGTATTCAACACTTCACTGATTTTTTATCTTCTCATTAAGTGCGCTGACTCCAAACTACTATATGACTTTGTTTCCATAATGAAAACACTATATCAAGTCATATACATTAGTATAGCCAACTTTCCAACATCATTTCCTTTGAGACTTATTTACTATTTGATTTATGCTTCGAGACTAGTTTTACACCTCTTGATTGCATACATTTGCATACCCTACTATAGTTGAATTCTTAGAACTGCACGACTCTAGCCAAGCCATTTGTGTTTGATTTTACATAAGATTTCATGGATGAATATCCCTAGTTCCAAAGCTCCAACTTGACCAGAGGTAGAGAGTATGCTAGCAAAGGTTGAGGAGTCTGGCTTTACATCCACCAATTGCATTTGCTTAAAATTTTCTAATGCATTTTCAACAAACCCATTTTGAACATATCCTCCAATCACGGTAGTCCATGAGATGACATCTCTTTGAGGCAATATATCAAACAATTTATCTACCTTGTCTATGTTTCCACATTTAACATACATGTCTACTAAGGTATTGGCAACTAAAACATTTGATAAAAATCCCCTCTCTGTTATGATTTGATGAATATCAATACCTTGTTACAAACCTCCCATTTTGGCACAGGATGGAAGGATGCTTGCACAGGTTGTGGAAGAGATAGCATACTTAATGGAGGAAAGACACCAAGAACGGGGGGATGGAAAATAGGAAAAGACATAATCTACAATGATCACAGCCTGTAAATGACATAGGGATCTATCTCGTGTCCATTCAATTATATATTTACTCGCTCTTAGACTATGATCCAAATAGGAATTATTGATCATAGAAGAATATAATGAATATAACTAGGAATGTTGAAAGGAGATGAAATACATATATAGAATTATAAAAAGGAAGACCATTCTCAGAGGTTTCATTGTTGAAAGGGATTCACTCAATATTGGATGTTGTTGGTGAATATATAGGGTAAGTTGGTGTGGGTATACATAGTTAAATGTCATGACCCCACATAAATAAGAATGATAGAAGCATTTTGATTATCCCCAAAACATGATTATTGGAAGTGAAATGGACAACGTTTAATATTTATATAAAGAGAAAGGAAACATAAGATTTAGGATCATCACTGCTAGAGTCAAAATAAGTATTTTCAAATCATTAGATGAAAAGGAAGAAAATGATTGTATAAGAAAGTGGATTACAAGTCAGAAAATGTAATATTCATGTAATAGATTACCATAATAATGTAATCCATGTGAGCTCAAGATAATCTCTAACCTGTAGCAATATACTATTATCAGCTTGAGAATCATAATAGACTTATTGTTGACAATGTAATCCTTACAAATCAGTCTCCATTAATAAAAAGCAATAGACACTTACATTGGTTGAATTATCCAATCCACCAAATTATCCAACTAAGAATATTAACAACATACCTATTTTTGAACCATATTCAATACAAAAGTTTAAAACAATTAAAGAACTACACACAAGTAGTAAGAACTCTTTGCAATTGAAGTTAATGAATTAGCCCCAAATCTCCATGGAGTGTACTAGAGACATTACAATGGCACCCTATTCCAAAGCTCCCATTTTGGCACACACTAGAAGTATGCTGACAAAAGTTATGGAATTTGGATTTACATCTACCAATTGCATTTGCTTAAAAGTTTTACAATCCTTTTCAACAAATCCAATTTTAATATATCCTGCAATCATGGCATTCCATGAGACCTCATTTATTTGAGGCATTTTGTGAAACAGTTCACATGCCTTGTCTATGCTTCCACTTTTGGCATACATGTCCACCAAGGCAGTTGCAACCACAACATTTGGAGAAAATCCTCTATCCTTCATGCTTTGATGGATATCTATACCCTATTGTAGAGCTCCCATTTCAGCACAGGCTATAATCATGTTGGCATATGTGAACTGATTGGGTTCGAAACCTATTCGTTGTATTTGGTGAAACAGTGTGACTGTCTCGTGAGGATACCCATGTCTTCAGTATGCAGAAATAATCATATTCCATGAGATGCTATCTCATTCTTCGATTTGGTCAAACACTTTAAGTGCATCCACCAGGCTTTTGCACCTATCATACATGCTTATAAGCTTATTCTGAAACCTTGTAGAAAATGTAAATTGCCTATGAACGATGAAAGAGTGAACATTTTTTCTTTGCAAAAAAATGTAATCCAAGAAGAATAATGACCATAATGATATTACAAGTAATCCGGGAAGCATTTCCACTCTCACTCATTGACTTGGTTCCTCATATAAATTATCTCTTTCAAAGCAATGGCTAAATTTTACTATTGAAGTTTTTGTTCAAAATGCTACTACAACAGTGGACCCTTCCGAACATATTCAACTTCCATTTCAACTGTAAACCATTTTGAATAGGGTTTCTTCTAAATTTGAGGACACTAAACCCTCATGTCCTACTACTCACTAGTACATTTGAGGTCAAATTCTGACGGCCATTTGTCAGATTTGCAATGCTCATTTGTCAGCATTTTGACACATGAGTCTATCACAGTTTTTGCATAGGAAATTGTGACAGAAGACATATCCCTCAGTTTGCCAACACCACATCACATCAAAAACTTGTACATGACAACAACTTCATTATGGCATTTCCTGTGGTTCATCCATCAGAATTTTGACAGCATGGCCTATTGGAAATATACAATCTCTATCAGAATTAATTGTCGAAAACATATCCTTTCTGACATTATAACTGTTGGAATAGTGATAGTTTCCACCTAATTTCAATAGATATACCTGTCAGTGATATGGCATTACTATCAAAGTTTTTGTCAAAAAATTTCTATTTGTGACACTTAAACTGTCAGAAGAGCAATAGTTGCAGAGCATTTCTCTGACACTTCCCTGTTGAACGTATAGCATTGCTGTCGGAAATATTTGTTGTAAATTAGTTTTCTTTGACATTTTATCTGTCAGAATGAATTGTTAAGTGTCAAAAAACTGACAGATATGCACATTAAAGATAAAACAGCTCAAGAGACCATCATAGGTTCTCTCTTTCTTCGGTCTATATTATTGACATAATGTTTTACCTTTCATTAGCTCATCAAATCTGGGGATTTGAAAGAATTAAATAGAATATTTTCATGACAACGTATATTAGTTAGGTTGATGTTCCATGAATTTATCTACTTCGCACACTTGTAGACTATGAGGACGGCAATAAAGAAGCATGGCCATGGGAGGAAATGCTTCTTTATCACCGTCTTCATAGTATACAAGTGCACGAAGTAGATAAATTCGTGCAACATCAACTTAAATAATATACGTTGTCATGAAAATATTCTATTAAATTATTTCAAATCCTTAGATTTGATGAGCTAATGAAAGGTAGAACATTTTGTCAATAATATAGACTGAAGAAAGAGAGAACCTATGATGGTCTCTTGAGCTATTTTATCTTTAGTCCTAGCTACTATCCTAGCTACCTATCGATCATCAAGAATAATCACTGCCTTACATTTATGTACACTGCACAAATTGATCCTAGTCTCGTAAAAACATTTTACACTTGTACATCTCATCAATATTGGAGGCCTAAAGTAATTTTATATGATCACTAGCACATTTTGTGCATGGATGAGAAATAGTATCCAAAGTTTCTAGATAACCATTTTTGAGAAGAGGAATGAGTGCAGGCCAAAGAAGGGATAATTCCACAATAGAAAGGAAGACATCTTTTTATCCTAGGTCTGGATCCTACCCCAATTGTCGAAGGATCCAGGGCCAGTCTAGAAAGATGTCTTCCCATTCTATCTGCAACATTGTGTCCATCCATGATCTGAGGAATATCATCATCTTTCTACTCTTCATTTGCCAAAATATATCGCTTCTTCAAGCTTGCAGAGTAATCTTATTAATAAAAGAACTCTTGCCAACATAAGGGTACCCAGAGATCAAAATAGTTGATGTTATTGGTGCTTGTGCTCAAGGATACCGACTCACTATTTTGAAACGGCCAAATCATTTTTATTTCATTTGTAGAGAAAAGGAGTGGAATAAAATGAGTGGGTGAAAGTTGATCGAGCGCAAGAGAAGGCATTGCATTTTATTTGATCATGAATGCTCTCTGAAATGACCAATCATGTTTTCTATTCGATTTTTTTTGGTGTTTTTTTTTTCCCATATTCAGTAGATAAAAATCATGGCGGCAGCCACTTAGCCATCTTTTTGATGTTCCAAGTATTTTACAAAGATATAGGTATGTGGATTTATCATTCAGTTGCTCGCAGTTATTGGTCAAATGCAAATATTTTGTCAAGTTGAAAGGGAAAGATATCAATTTGGTGTTTTCAATTTATGTTAAAAGTTGATTTGGTAAAATCTTCAAAAAACACACTACATGTTCTAAAATGTAAAGAAGTTGAATGTTAAATGTAAGATATATATCTCATCCATAGTAATCAAAAGAAAGGACATGAAACTTATAAGGAGATTTACCAATCCAAAAATATAAGTGAATAGGAAACATGATTGGTACCTTATGAATTGGTTTTTGAGGTGCATAATCTTCATCAATCTCCTTATAACAAGACCCCTCCTCATGAAAAATGCATTTAACGGATTAAACAAATCTACAAAACTAAACCAATGGCATGTTTAGAACAAAGAAATAGATTGATAATAATATGCTGAAAATTTTATTATGTTTAATACATGCAAAAGAACCAATCCCAACAATTCTTAAACATACTTTATCTGATATGATAATAACATGCTAATTAAATTGATAAAGGTGTTATCTACATTTAATCTGCCAATTACAAATTACACAAAAAACAAATTACAAAATTGAACCAATGGCATGTTCTTCGTGTGGTACAAGGAAGATTTGGCTATGAGAAAAATTTGAAACAACCTCATCATTTTTATTTCGATTGGATAGAGGAGAAAAAGCTGAGCATAAGAAAAGGTATGTGATTTCTTCATCTTTTGAGCATCTGGCATCATATTCGACTGCAAATTTTAAATGCATTGCATTTTATTTGATCACGAATGCTCTCTGAAATGACAACATTCTACTGGTCTCATGCCCTAGCCCATGCTTTATCTCCATTATTTGATATTATTGGTGCTTGTGCTCAAGGATATTGATTCACTATTTTCAAATGTTTGGATCGTTTAGATAGTTACATTTTTTGACTGTTCCTCTAGTACATAGTTAGGAAATGTAGCTATCTAATGATTATATGTGATGTTGAATGGATTAAATGCTTTATTGTTGGTAGAAGTGAATGGAAGGAATAGTGTGTATTAAATACAATCCAGTCACTTATTAAATGCTTTGGAGACTACTAGTTTGACTGTTCATGTGCTACCAGTGATCGAGATTCATTAAAGGATACAAAACCCTTCATTTTGGGGTTATTGTGTGTGGATTCAAATGTAAATTTGATTTGGTTAATGTTTAGAAGAGATCAATAAAGTATTTAAAGACAATCTTACATGTTTGGAGAGGTTGGAGAGGCACTTATCATGATTTTACCCTCACAAACATTGGCATAGACTAGTTTTACTAAGTTTCCTTTCTCTATTTTGAGGTTTCCTTTCTCTGCCGCAGGGGTACAGTCAGAGGGTTCATTGACAAAATGATACTTTGAATGGTTACTATGAATATGAATGATTTGATATAGCATATTGCTCATTTTACTTGAAGTTTGGAATAGCTTGTGCAAGGGTGAAAGTAGTTTTGATCATTTTGGTCATGATTGTTCCTCTACACAATCAAGAAATGTAACTATCTAATGATTATATGTAGTGTCAAATGGATTAAATGCTTTATTCTTGGTAGAAGTGACTAGAAGGAATAGTGTTGGTGTTAGGTTTCATTTATTATTGAATTCAATGGTGTCCAAGATGTGTTGAGGAGTTTGCTCCTTGTTTAATGTTAACTGTTCCTACACAATCCACTCATACAACAGTGAAGTTACAAAACTGAACCAATGGCATGTTTACAACAAAGAAATAGAATGATAATAATATGCTGAAAATTCTATTCTATTTAATACATGCCAAAGGACCAGTCCCAACAATTCTTAAACATACTAGTTATCTGATATGATCAATTGTTAATAAAGGTCTAATTCTATAAACTGCTAGCACGAAGGAAGACTTGACCTAGCCAAATCTTCCTTGTACCACACAAAAAAAAGTGTGATAACTATGTCTACTCCAACCTTAATTGTTTAAGAATTCATCATATTAGATAAAGTATGTTTAAGAATTGTTGGGAGTTCTATTTGACCTTTTTTGTAAGCATGCCATTGGTTTTCAAATGTTTGGATATCCATTTTTTTGAAATGTTGAATGTGGTTATCAAATGGACAGCGTGTGAGCTTCTAGCTAGGTGTCATTGGTATTGATAGCTTAGGGCATCAAATGTATTGTATCATTGATAGTTGAGACTTTGTTAAAAGGAAATAGGACAAAGAATGATTTTGATTTAGTTTCTGTATTTGGATCTCTAAGTGGCTTACAACCATAGAGAAGTATGTGCAGATTTATAGATGCAGTTGCAGGATTCATAGCAATTGATAATTTACAAGAAATCCATGCATCCAATTTGAATAGAAATTAATACAAAGAAATAGGGTCCTCCAATGGCCCAATCATCCGGACCTTGACTGTCCCCTCAACTAGTGACCCTTCAAAACCGGGTTATCATGCAATCAGTGAGTGATCCCTCATTCTCCTGGTCTGCCCTACATCCAAACATATTGGCAATACACAATACAATGATAACAAGCCTTTCAAAATCCCCCTTCCCTCAAGGAACACTATCAACATCTAGACCTTGACTATCCCCTTAACCAGTGACCCTTCAAAACTAGGTTATCATGCAATCAGTGAGTGATCCTTCATTCTCTTGGGCTGCCTTGCATCCAAACATATTGGAAATACACAATACAATGATAACAAGTCTTTTACAATCCCCCTTCCCTCAACAAATTACTATCAACATCCGGACCTTGACTATCCCCTCAACCAGTGACCCTACACTGTGGTTGTTAGCCTAATTAAGATAGGCCTACCTTTGCATATAATAAGAGGCCAACATGAAACAAACATCTAGAGGTTAGGGGGTTGTTCCCCATCCATAATTTATTATTTAAGTGCTAAGTGATGATGGGTATATCATGTAATTCATACCTAGTATGTCTCTTTCTTTCTCTCCACATTTCACATTAGGAGTATATGTTATAAAATACTAATGAAATCAACTATAGGTCAAATCTAATCAAAATTGCAATATAAAGATTAAAATAGATCTTGAAGAAATATGGGAACCATTTTTGACATATATTGTACAAACAAAGAGAATACTCAAAGAGGAAATGCTTCAATGTGGAACAATTGAAGGACAATATTTTACTTTTATATGCACATCTGCAATGTTTTTGATATATTTCTGAGATAACAAAACCATAGAAAGAATAGCATATAGAAGAAAGTAAAGAATAATGATCATACTTTGAGATATTGTGGAAAATTAAAGGAAAGAATGCTTGGTGGGGTTATCATGCAATCATTGAGTGATCCTTCATTCCCCTCTTCCAGTGACCCTTCAAAACTAGGTTATCATGCAATTAGTGAGTGATCCTTCATTCTCCCGATCTTCCCTGCATCCAAACATATTGGAAATACACAATACAATGATAACAAGTCTTTCAAAATCCCCCTTCCCTCAAGGAACACTATCAACCATCCCTTCCACATAGCATTTCACTATTGTATGAGTGGATTGTGTAGGAATAGTTAACATTAAAAAAAGAGCAAACTCCTCAACACATCTTTGTTGTAAACATGCCATTGGTTCAGTTTTGTAAATTTGTTATTTGTGTTAAATGCATTTAAATGGAACATTAAGCATAGTAATAATATGCTTAGTCTATTATTAATTTCTAATTAAATGCTCATAACACCTTCATCAGTTTAGCATGTTATTATAAGATACTAAAGAAGACCTTCTATTTGTCAGAGAAATCTTCACTGTCCCCCACAATGAAGAAAATGAAGATTGACCTCCTGCCCCACAACAAAGGACATTGTAATAAGAATAAGATAGTGCCAAGAAACATTTTCACAAACATGAAATGTGAGGAAAAGTAATAACATTAACAATGCCAAGATTCATAGCATTAAATTTCACCTATGGATGAGTTTCTGTAGTGGGTTACCCAGCATCAAAAATATGTTGAGTTGCATTTGAGATGTAACTAAGATTATCATGTATAATAGACCCTAAGTTTGAAAGTGTTCTCCAGCCTGGAAATTCAAAATTCAATCTAGGCAAGCATCAGTAAGTGAAATAAATTATAGACATCAACATCAACATCATCATAATCATTAGACATAAATTATAGACATCAACATCAACACAATCATAATCATTTGGAGGGTATTCATTTTGGTCCTTGGATAGTACTATGTTTCTTGAAATTTTTGTGATGCTTCTAAACTTTAAAGACATATTCTATTGCTTAATGATAATATAGATTAGTGTTTTGTTTTTTGATGGAATGTTGTTGATCATTCATGGTCTTGAAGAAACTTTTGATTATTTTGATTCTCAAGTCTTGACATTATTTCTCAATGTGATATAGACTGACCACAAGATGGTTTAGTTGGTCCTCTCTTTCTATTTAATCATTTGCCTTCTTCATGGTGTAAGTGTCAATATGTTATAATCCAACTAGCATGTCATACCCCCACTTCTGACAAACCTCATAACATGCAAATCACAGCCAAAGACTTGGGTGATCAGCATACACAAACAACAATTACCTTTAGGAAACAATGATCATTAATATTCATTAATGGCGGGCGGTGATTCCTTGGTAATAAAGGCATTGCTAGCATTCATCATCTTAACCAAGTCATGGGTGGTGATCCTTGAAATAGCACAATTAGTAAAAGAAAATAACAACATAAGTCATGGGTGGTGATCCTTGAATTTGGACTGAGGAAGAAGGAAAATTGGAAAACAAAATATGGAATAATCAGGTTGGAATTAGAGAAGAATTCAGAAATAAACTTGAATTAGAAAAAAGCCAAGTTATCCAGTTCTTTGTTTGATGATGGGTTTCGATTCTACTTTTGTTCTCCTCTAGGTTCGACTTAGGTTCCTTTGATAGGAACTTGGGTGCTTGGGCCAATCTCGGGTGCACCTGTAGTATTATAAATATGATACACGAGGTATTTTATTCATAATTTTATAGGCTAACTCATTATTATGGTAACACGGGTATGACCACACTCCATGCCTTATAATGGTACCTAACATGGAGTGTGGTTCAAATGATGTTGAACCAAATGCTGACCATGATGGCTATGATCATGATGAAGATAAATATGAATATTAAATCTAAAATATGGCTTGTAATTTGAATTTTCATTGTGAATGAAGAAACTATAGATTCAAGTTGACTCATTCTATGTTGTAGTATATTTGTTCCCTAGATCTACCATATTATATATGTGTAGCCTGTAAGGGACATCTTCTACTCATCCATATATCAGAGCTTAGTGAGAGTTCTTAGGAGAAAGACAAGATGTCAGTGGGAGATGGACAAACCAATATCAGAACACCACTTGAAGCCTTGCAATGTTGAGAGTGGGATAAAACCTACACTTGAGACCCTATATAAGGAATAAAATTATTGAGCTTCACTTTGTTTCAAGAATAGTTTTATATTCTGTACTAAACATGGACAACCATGTGAAGGTGGAAGCTCATTTGCCCCGCCCCCCCCCCCCCCCCCCACCCCCAACATCACTCTAAATTCCCTGTTAACATCCAACATCCATTCATTATTTCGTCCATTAATAAAATGTAACATTCATTAATTATCACATGATAACATTCATTCACACATTAATAAAATGTGACATTCATTAATTATCATATGATAACATTCATTAACACATTATAAAATTTATGAACATTCACTACCACATAATTAAATTTATTGCCATATAAAAATCAATCATTATCAATTAAGGTGCATAGATCATAATCATTTATTTTTTTTTCTTTTGATTTCTAGTTTTTAAGATGTAATTGTTAAGATGAGTATCAATATCATCATCATGATCATCTACCCTCTCATTAGATCTCAATGCATGCCTAGTTCTTGGTTGATGCAAAGGGGGGTCATCTGCAATAACATATAAAAGGGTTAAATTAAAAACATTTTATTATAATTAAAAACATTTTAAACATTTTAAAGTATTTCAGTACTTTACATGCCATAATCGTATAGCTCTTTACCTGATCTAGTCACATCATCAACATCAAGGTCAGTTTGTCTGGCCTCGGCCTCAACCTCAACATGCTCATTAATAGTAGCCTCTACACTCTCTACAACTGCAATACAAATTGTTACATTAATCCAAACACCAATTGCAATTAAATTTGTATTACTACACCAATCAATTTAAGATGTTTACTTGTATTACTGTGATGCACATCCTCATTGTCATCAACACCCATAGGTTGTGTACGGCAAGAATCAACAGGCTGCATTTCAATTTCATATGCATTCATGTTACAATTGTTTTCTTAATTAAAACAAATTTACTCATTTATGTTGGAACTTAACATCAAATAAACTAATTGGTAAATAATTAAATTTGAAATATAATCTATTTAGCTTACTTACCCCGACGGATCCATCAGTAGAACCTTGTGCACTTCTTATTCTTTTTGCCACGGCTTTATAGCCTTGTTGGAAGCCAATTCTCTTTTCCTCTTCTATGAGACTTATATTGAACTCTGCACCCTGCATTCCTGCTTGGTATCGTCAAATTTTATTTTATTGTTTCATCAAAACAAAAAAAGATTTCAAATTATAAATAAATATTTAAAGATCAAAGAATTATTTTCAGTGTTGAAATCCATGTAAAGATTGTATTTTTCCAACACTTACAACTTGTGCAGCAAGTTTCGAATAACCGCGAGAGCCTAGCTTGTGCTGCCTGTTCTTTTGCAATCTTGTCTTTGATGTGTCAGGAAATCTATGAAGAGATTGAAATATGTTAGTTCATATAAATATGAAGAGTATTTAGTACACAATTACATTCTTAACAGTATCACATACCTTCTTCTATTCTTTGGTGGTGTATTTTCTCTTTTTACTTTAGTTTTCTCATTTGCATCCAGAATAAGACATTTCCACTCTAAATTAGGAATACAAGGGGGGTGCTAGTAATGTGGGTTTTTGGTTAATGTACACCTTTTTTGGTCCCTAATATACCTCAAACATATCTCGGCTCTTTGAAGGAGCTTACCCTTCTGAAATGCATGAGGTCCAAAAAAGTTTGTCATACTCTCTACGAGATCATCCTTTAACTTTTCATTTTGGATTTTCCACCTTTTAAGAAAGAAAATAGTGTTAGATTCAAAAATGGATGTAATGATAACTATCCTAGCAATGATATGAAATCAAAATAGTGGATTGGAGTTTTAGTTCGGATATGATGTTCCACCCTGTAAAGATGGTGGGCCCGAATATCCACAAACACTCATCAATAAGTTTACTATAGAAAACATCACTCCCTACAAAATAATCATGGGATAATTAGTGGAAGGATATAATAGTATAAAATAAGAACACAATAGATGTAAGCTTCTCATATTGAATGAAAGGTGTAATTAACATACGATTGTATAGTAAAAGAAAGGTCCAATCTTTAAAGTACCTGGAAGTTTTTCTATTTTCAAGGGAACTCCTTCTTCTTCACTCACAAGCAATATGCAATCCTTCACCATTCCCATACTAGAAATACTAGTACATCCAGGAAAATCACCATCAAGTGTTACATCCCCTGTTGCATAAATTGAATCCATTATGAAATGGCCCTAAGAAAGAACACTTGAAGAGAAATAAACATATATATAATGATAGAGAAAATAAAATTTGTGTATGAGTAGATGGTGCCATGGCATCTGTGGCCATGCTATGTATTTCTAACATTGCAGGATGCAGTACTTCTGAGCCTGCCATCGTATGAGGTAGTGATAGTAAATGATCATTGATAGGTGCTAAAGAATAAGATTGTTAGAGCATAATAAAACCAGTGATTAGCATAGACAATATTGTTAGAGAGTAAACAAAAATATAGTCCAACATGTGATCTACCTAAACTAGTTGCAGTACCCTCATCATGGCCATGAGGATCAAAATTACGCAAAAAAAGGTGTAAAAGCAACACATCCGCTTATTGTTTAATGACATAAAAGACTACTATAATATAAAAACTATTATTAAAATTTTGTTATAATTAAAAATTACATTAATACTTACTCGGTAATTTTGAGATAGGTTCATCAGTTTACTTTCCCTCTTTTGTGACTCAAGAGTTAGAAGGAATATAGATGCCAATTCAGCCAATCTATTTCCAATTTTGTGGAGGCATTTTTTAATTGCAGAGGCCGGCTCATCACAAGCACCCAAATCAACTACTAGGTCCTTGTCAAAGGACTCCTCTTCAGGGACTGCGGGCTCCTTTCCCTTTCTCTGCTAACCACCTATCTGTGACAACAATATTACTAACACTATTAGAATTAATCTGAAACAGTGATGAAAATAATATAATAAAAAACTTTATTTAACATTTTTCTTCTATCTAATTTGTAGTTCAATAACAAAGAGGTTTACCTGCTGGGAAGAAGTGCATGCACGATCATCATTGTCACCACTTGGTGGTTGCTCCATACTGTTGTCTTGTGTTATTATTTAAAGTTAACCAATAATTAGAAAGGACTAAATTAATAAATTTCATTAGAAGATGATGATGGAGATGAGGTGGATGGTGAGGAGACTCTCTAAATGTGGTTGGCAAAAAAACTCAATTATTTAATGGTACACAGTATGTACCTACACCCTAATGATAGTGGCATCATTTGTATCTATGTGATTCAAATTGTAATCAATAAGCAGCTCTTCCCCTACACTTATTGATTTTATCACACACACAAATACATGATTTCCCTCACGCACCTCAAATATGCAATTGGGTTTCTTAATAGTTGACAGAGGTCATGTGCTATTTATAAAACCTACAATATTCCCTGATGCTTTTGGCCTTCCGTCAATGTATATAGCCACTCTTTTACTTTGCTCATTGTCTTTTTGTTGAATATAATTTGTCGAGAGTGCATACCTACACATACTTTTTTTATATTGAACAATTCGCATCCAACTTTTGTAATCATAACAAGGTCCAACATACTCCATCAAGTCAACAATTTTTTTGTAAGAGACCTTTATGCCATCCATGGAAAATAGGCCCAAACCATGTATTGAGAATGGTGCAATACGATATATCTTGCTTTTAACACTAAAATCAGTGTTTATTGGAGGAAGTTCCTTGGGGACCCATTGTTTTTGTAGATTTTGGTACCTAGAGGGCACATCGATGTCACCTTTGCTCTCATCATCATAAGAACATGACCCCCCTTGAGCAAGGAAAAATTTCATGTGTCTACTGAATTTCCTTCTAGTCTGTTGACCTCTAGTTGATCTTCCTAATTCAGACATACTAATGACTCACTTTCTTCACTCAAGAAAGACACATCTAACAAATACCTATTTGCTACTACTTGCACTCCATCAAATGAGAGAGATAGCAAGTAATGTGAGATATTTTGCAAATTGTGAAATACATTAATCTCTATAGGGTGTATTGACTTATACCTGTCAATCCATGAGACTGTGTGGGATGCTCGTGAAAGGAGTCTGGGTACCTACATATGTAGTTCAATTATCTAATGTTAGCTAAAAAACTCATGATACATATACTCAAAATCACATTGTAAGTACATTAAAAACCATAAGAATCCCATAGTAAGTACATCATGAATTAATTAGATTAAGCATCGATTACCTAACTTCACATTTCTATCAAGAAATCAATATTAAATAGATTAAGCAATGATCACATAACTATACATTTCATTCATGTCATTCATCTTCTTCTTCATCCAACTAATCACCATGATCATCATTGACATCGACATCATCACCACCACGATCATTATCTTCATCTTCATCATCATCATCATCATCGGCATCAGCATCAGCATCATCATCATCATCATCATCATCATCAACATCATGATCATGATCATCATCATCAGTAGCATCATCATCATCATCATCATCATCTTCTTCTTCAAGAAAAGTTGTGTTAGGAACATCATCGACTAACTATTGTTAATGATCATCGTCTACATCATCTTCTAGTTGTTCACAATCTTCTTCCATTGCATTATATCTCATTGGCCTTCCTCTTGGATCATGTCTAACAAAAAATGACCAACTCGATTTATGTGGAACCTCTGAGTAAAATACCTACTCACATTGGCTTGGAAGAACATAGGGTTCATCCCCAACTGGCTCAAACCACCTTGTATTAATCATTGAAAATCCATTATCATGTTCAATAACAATTATATCAGGATCATTTTGATTAAGTTGTAGCCTATACCATCTGAAGACGAAGAGAACTAATTTGAAGGAATTAAATTCACACTCAAGTATATCATCCAAAATGCCATAGTATCAATTTTCAGACTCTCGAGGATGTAAGTCATTTCTAGATGAAATATTAGTCACCTGAAAGAATGTACTTATCCCAGAATCACAAGTTTTCTTTTTGTCATCTAACTTTTTGATGCGAAATTTATGACCATTGCAAAACATAGCCTTGTGGTGTTTGACCTACAAAAATATGTAAAACATGTATAAATTAATGCATCGAGAGTTCATAAACGTACAAGTGATTAACAAATTTATATGTACCTATAAATCTTTTAAACCATGTGCTAAATCTATTTCCCTTTGGGTAACATTTGGATCTCCATTACAATGAGCTTCATTAACCAATGAAGACACATCTTCCCACATTAATGTGCGACCTAAATGATGACATCGTTCAATCCATTTCATCATCCAATCTTGATTGTTTGCAATATACAAATGTATTGCATCCCACTCTCAAGCATCTGTACAAAAAATAAATAGATGACTTACAACTAATTAATTTTGAAGATTAAGAATTAATTAACAACTATAATAACATCTTATAATTTTTTACCTCTCACTTTCCTCATTCTGCCTTCCCCCACCAAGTACTCCCCTTTGAATTTTCTAATGGTGTCGAGATCCCAAGTGCGATCTATATAGATCTTTGCTACAAGCTTAGGAAGATATTCAATAATGTACACCATAGTCTGGTATACCATATATCCCTCCACCATAGAAGCCTCAGGATGTGCTCTTTGCCAAACCAAAGCCTTAAAAAATTTTAGGTGCCTCTCAACCATCCACATTGACTGAGTGTGTACGGGTCCACAAATTTCAATCTCCTCAACTTGGTGTATGAGGTAGTGTTCTTGTGCATTGAAAAAGGTTGAAGGTAGACACTTTTCCATTTCACACATTAGAAGATGAATTCTTCTCTTCTAGTATTTTATATCTACTCTCTCTCTCTCTCTCTCTCTCTCTCTCTCTCTCTCTCTCTCTCTCTCTCTCTCTCTCTCTCTCTCTCTCTCTCTCTCTCTCTCTCTCTATATATATATATATATATATATATATATACACAATAAATTGAATAGATATCATTGCTTACCTCATGTATTTTCCAAAATCATATATCACTTGTTTGATGTTATTGTCGAAGTTCTCTGGGAGGGATAGGGGTAGCATGTACTGCAACAATTATAAAAATAATCATGTCATTCTTTTCTCATATAATACAATGAGAAGTACATGCAGTTTACAAATATATTGTAAATAAAAAAGAACATGATTTACCTTGATGAAGGTATGCCAATCATGCATTTTCAAACCTGGCCCAAATTCACCTTTCTTTGATATGGTACTACTTATGTTTGCAGAAAATCCTGTGGGAAATCAAATTTTTCATATGACTTCTTTTATGGCATCACTTTGTTGTTCTGTTAATAACCAAGGAAGTGCACTTGTATTAATCCATTCTCCATTTCTATTTGATTCAATGAAATTTTTCATTACATGATTGGATTCATGAATGTCGCTACAAATTTTGAAAATTTTTTCTTTGTCATGCCTTCCATCCAATATCTTTCATAATGTCTCTATTACATTCTTTTCAATATGCATAGTATCAAACAAATGCACATCAAACAACTACTCATAGTAGGACAACCTACTAAATTGTCTGGGATAAATCTTTAGTCCCTTTGGAAGGTGCTCAGCAGTGTTGCCTTGATGACATTCACGATCATCAATCACATAATCAGCAAACAAAATACAATAAAAATATACAAATTCCAAACATAAACCATTAGGTAGAATGGTAGTACCTTGATGATTAATTCTATTATATTCCAACTTCCATAAGTGAGGTGTCATTCTCCATGGCTTAGATGTAGTCTCTTCTTTCCCATTGAAAAGATGTTTTTCGGTAATTCGATAGTTATGATTTTTGTGGAGAAAGTGTCTATACTCATCAAACACCTGCTTTCCTAAAATTTTTGAATGATGAGATTTCATCTTTGGACCACAAACTAGACATGCAAATTTTCCCTTTGTTTGAAGACCTACAAGGTAATGATACAATTGGATTAGATATGTTAATTTTTATTTTTAGAATTATCATGTGCAACTTGAATTCACCATAACATACTAGAAAAATGTGTTAGCCCTAGGGCATCATGTATTGTCCATACAAGCATTGCATGGAATTAAAATTGTCTATCTCCTATTGGTCTAGAGATGTCATACATAGTGACACCTTTTCATAACTCCACCAACTCATCGATAGGAGGCTCAATATAAACATTCATATCTTTAACTTGGTATTTACCTGGTTGAATGAACAATAACATTACATAATTATTGTGACCATTTTACTACAAGATTTATAATTACATGCAGATAACTATTAAACGATCAAATACCTAGAACAATCATTGCCAACATAATGTGCTCCATCTTTGTTGACATCCATGGAGGAATGTTATTGTTGATGACAAAAATAGGCCAAATAGTGCAAACAGATCTTAGCTCTCCAAATGGATTGACACCGTCTACTACCACTGAAAGCTTGAAATTTCAAGTTTCTTCGATAAAGTGTGGCCACTTTTCCTCTATGTCCTTAAATATAGAACCATCCATAGGCATTCGAATAATTTCATCTTGACTCCTATTACGTGCATGGTAATCCATAAATTTTTCCAAGCTACTACACCTAAATAATCTTTGCAAACATGGTATAATGGGGATGTAATGAAGAACCTTGTGAGGCACCTTTTTCATTATTTGATCTGTTTGATATCTACTCATATGACATTCAGGGCATTCTATTGCAAATTCATGTTCTTTATGATAAATAATATGATCATTAGGTCAAGCATCTATTGCTTGATACACTATTCCAATATCTTTCATAGTGGCACATAATTCTCAGTATGAGCGAGGGAGAATATTCAATGGTGGTAACAAGAACTCACCTATCAATCTATAGAAAAAAATATATGTTTTTAATATTAACAATATTTATGGTACATGTTTCACCATTTAATTACTATAATGACATATATGACATACCGTAGCATACGTGACATTGCTGTGTTGGATAAACCATTCATAACCTTCAAGTTCAACAACAATAATACAACAGAGAGAAGAGTTGTTTGGGAGCCTTCGTAAAGGGGCGTGGCTGCCTTCTCAAGTAGAGGTATATCATGGATGACATCAACATCATCCTGATCATCATCATTAGTTGCACCAACACCAAATGTGTCATGCATTAATGTATTAGTACCATCATCCGATGCATCATCGTCATCTTCCATGGGATCATAATATTCAGCTTCAATATTCACACCTCCATGATCCTCCACTTCCAAAGCCATATTCTCAATATTCACACCTCCATGGTCCATATCACGTACTCCCCTAGGGAGGTCAACCTATATTAAAATGGTGAACACAAATAAACCATGATAATGATCTCATCATCAAGTGTATTTCATATATATTAATTGCTAAATAAATATAATGAAAAAATTACCAATTCATGATAATCAAAGCTTCCTTCAATGTGAACATTATCCCTAGAATGTCTCTTAGCTATTTTGATTAGCAATCTTCTAATTTTTAAGCTCTTACAATTATTGTAGGGACAATAACATTTTCCATCACCTTTTCTTTTCAAGTTCAACCATAATCTATTGATTGCATCTCCCTTACCTTCTTCACTTGGATTGTCTGACATGATGCTTCTTCACTTAGATTATCTATAACCTAATTATATATAGAAATTGAAAACTTAGTTATGAAATGATGTTGTAGTATAGTATACCAAATTGAAACACTTCTATTATTGTAGTCTTCCACCTCAAACTCTTTCCTATTGTGGAAAGAGAGAAAGATATTCAAATAATATAGTAGTTTGTAAATCAAAATAAAATGGAGGCAAGTTGTTGATTGACGGTGAAGGGAACAACACCCATCAGTAATTTTATCGAATTGTAAATTTCAATTTTGAACCATTCTGTGAATATAGAACATGGATGTAATCTCAGAAAATAAAAAAATGCAGACACGGCATATTACTTATTTTTTCATTCTACATTACTTACTATTTGAGTGCACGTTCCACCTGTAACTTGATCAAGTCTTGTTTGATGCTTCAATTTTGTGTTCACTGTCCTGTAGAAGTACACAATTTTGTATTTTCTCAATATGTTATTCAAAAAACAACAATAGAATAAAATACTTGTTGAGAAAGATCATCATAGGAGCATCAAAAACTCAAGATTTAAGGTAACACAACATTATAAGACTCTTACATTCAACCTTCAACTCATGCACCTAATAAATAGGAGAAAAAATACATGAAATTGAAAAATTTAACTAATGAATTGTGTTTTTCTTCTCATCTTAATTGGCCAAATTTATATGAGATTCTAAAGAAGGCCTCACTCTTAATCAACCAAATCTTCCTTGTACCACACAAAAAAATTGTGTGATAACTATGTCTACTCCAACCTTAATTGTTTAAGAATTCATCATATCAGATAAAGTATGTTTAAGAATTGTTGAGACTGGTCCTTTGGCGTGTATTAAATAGAATACAATTTTTAGCATATTATTATCACTCTATTTCTTTGTTGTAAACATGCCATTGGTTTAGTTTTGTAAAAAATAATGTGTTAGATGCATTTAAAATTATCTTCATTGTCTTCCGATTGTCTAAATGCTTCTTTATTTGTCAACCAATTAATACATGCTACTATATAAAGAAGACAATCAGAAGACAATGAAGATTTGTCTGACAAAAATGAATACACTAAACTAAAACAATGACATGTTTACAAAAATTATCATAACTCACAAGGAAAATTGAAACAATGGCATGTTCATAACTCATTAAGAGTGAGGAATAGCTTGTGCAAGGGTGAAAGTAGTTTTGATCATTTTGGTCATGACTGTTCCTCTACATAGTCAAGAAATGAAACTGTCTAATGATTATATGTAATGTTGAATGGATTAAATGCTTTATTCTTGGTAGAAGTGAATGGAAGGAATAGTGTTGGTGTTAGGTTTCATTTATTATTGAATTCAATGGTTTCCAAGATGTGTTGAGGAGTTTTCTCCTTGTTTAATGTTAACTGTTCCTACACAATCCACTCATACAATATTGAAATGTTATGTGGAAGGGATGGTTGATAGTTCTCATTAAGGGAAGCAGGATTTTGAAAGACTTGTTATCATTTTGTTGTGTATTTCCAATATGTTTGGATGTAGGGCAGATCGGGAGAATGAAGGATCACTCACTGATTGCATGATAACCCCACCAAGCATTCTTTCCTTTAAGTTTCCACAATATCTCAAAATATGATCATTATTCTTTACTTTCTTCTATATGATATTATTTCTATGGTTTTGTTATCTCAGAAATATATCAAAAACATTGCAGATGTGCATATAAAAGTAAAATATTGTCCTAAAATTGTTTCACATTGAAGCATTTCCTCTTGGGAGTATTCTCTTCGTTTGTACAATATCTGTCAAAAATGGTTCCCATATTTCTTGACTCTATGAAAGGAATACCATTGTTGTTAGGTTTCATTTATTATTGAAGTCAATGGTTTCAAAGATGTGTTGAGGAGTTTGCTCCTTGTTTAATGTTAATTGTTCCTGCATAATCAACTCATAAAACAGTGAAATGCTATGTGGAAGGGATGGTTGATAGTGTTCCTTGGGGGAAGGGGGATTGTGAAAGACTTGTTATCATTGTATTATGTATTTCCAATATGTTTGGATGCAGGACAGACCAAGAGAATGAAGGATCACTCACTGATTGCATGATAACCTGATTTTGAAGGGTCACTGGTTAAGGGGACAGTCAAGGTCTAGATGATTGGGCCATTGGAGGACCCTAGTTCTTTATATTAATTGGTATTCAAATTGGATGCATGGATTTTTTGTGAATTATCAGCTGCTATGTATCCTGCAATTGGATCCGTAAATCTACATATACTTCTCTAGGGTTGTAAGCCATTTAGGGATCAAAATAGAGAAACTAAATAAAAATCATTCTTTGTCCTATTTCCTTTTAACAAATTATCAACTATCAATGATACAATACATTTGATGCCCTAAGCTATCAATACAAATGGTGCCTAGCTAGGAGCTGATGGGCTATCCATTTGATAACCATAGTCCACATTTCAAAAAAAATGGATATCCTTGAGCACAAGCACCAATAACATCAAATAATGGAATTAAAGCATAGGCTAGGGCACGACACCAGTAGAATGTAGTCATTTCAGTGACAACAATATATAATGGTGTCATTAAACACATATGCTAGTAATATAAAAAAATGTGAATCCAAACATTTGAATACAGTGAATCAATATCCTTGAGCACAAGCACCAATAACATCAAATAATAGAGATAAAGCACTGGCTAGGGTATGACACTAGTAGAATATGGTCATTTCAGAGAGAAACTCCTTCAACAATAAAATAAAATGCATTCGAATATGATGCCAGAGGCTCAAAAGATCAAGAAATCACATACCTTCTCCTGCGTTTAGCTGTTGCTCGTTTTCTCCCAATCTCCAATCGAAATAAAAATGATGAGGCTATTTCACTTTTTTTTTTAATATATACCCCGAATCTATCAGAGTTTTGATGGTCAATTAAACACCCATCGGAATACCGACATCATCGGGGCCTATTACAAAAAAAAAACACCAAATTTGTAAGCAAAAGTTACCCATCAGAAACTTCTATCGAAATTTGGCCCCAAATGCAGTAGTGACTAACAATAGAAGAAATCCCCTAATACACGCATTCATTGAGTTTTCTTGTTTAAGAAGTGGAACTTCCATGGGGAGAGACTCAATCTAGAAGCTTGCATATTATGATGTTGGGTTTTGGATGATAGTATTTTCCTAATGATTTTAAGGGATGTTGTGTTTTGGATGATAGTATTTTGTTAATGATTTTAAGGGACGCAGTTAAGCTTCCTACAAAATATACTATTCATTACATTTTTAAAAATGGAAAAACACAATATATTTTCATGAACTTTTCATCATCTATTCTTCATGATTTGCATATTTCGTAGTCGAAAATTATAAAAAAAATTGTTGTGTTTTCGCAAATAAAAAAAAAAAGTTTGACATATTTTGGTCTTTGGTGTGTTTTGTAGGGACCTTAGCCGCCATTGATTTAAGGGGGACAAGTTTATTTGGAACTAATGAAATAGTGTTAGTCCCTGAAAGTCCCCATTGCTTTGGAGATGATTGTTTGATTTCCAATTAGTGGAGGGATTATTAGTTAGTTGAAATGGTTGAGATGAAGTCTTATAACTCTATGAGCTTTTAATTGAGTCTTATAACTCTATGGGCTTAGGATTCAGACACCCTTTATTGAGAAGTCCAAGATTTCTAAGGTCTTCTCCTCCCAAATTGTTTGTACACCAACTCCTACAACCATGCCTGAAAACCAGTGTGACTAAGAGTTTGCTTTCTTGGAAACCAAATAAACTCACCCAATCTTCTACTTTGACTTGGAGCTTCTATAGACGTGTGTATACCTCTCCATGACCTTTTAGCTGAAGCAAGCAATGCATTCAACTCATTGTACAATTTCCTTGCAATGCTCTGATGTCCCTAAATGTGCTCAACCGACTGACCTAGGGCATCATTGCATTCAAAAAATGTATTATTCATTCTATTAACATGTTATATAAGAAGAAATAATGAATCATGTCATGATCATATAGGTCTTATAGAAATAATGTGAAGAAATACATATAGATCTAACAACTCAAGCCATGTTCAAGGTATAAGAGAAATGTTGTAGCAGGATATCAAATGAAAGAAAACTCTTATTCCAAAGCATAATCATGAGTATCAAATATTACAAGACAATAGTAAGACATTTCTATTATAGTACACGAACATCAGTCACCATGAACCACAATGCTCATAAATAGAGTTTTTAGCCTCAAAATACAAAACTATGTCATAGTGCTATGATGGGAATATATCAAAATGTGTCTTGTCATTAATTAGAAAAGGAAGATCTTATGTCATGGTGTCTATTACAGGTCACTATTATAAAAATTTAAATGTATTAAATCACAAAGATTATGAGGGGAATCTATAACAAGGAGTAAGCCCAAAAAACAACTATAGAAGCTACATTCTTCAATTACTTGTATAAACAAGTCAAAGATGCAATGGATCAGTAGCATTCCATAAAAAAAGAAAGCAAGGTTCCATAAACATGGTTCTCACAGTGTACCTAATTGTTGATCTACCACCTTGCCCCAAATAGCTATGGTCTTGCATTATCTAGCACTACACTAGACCGTAAAAACCATGTGAAATGACCAGACACCAGCATGGATTCGAATGATGGTTCTTTGGAAACCGTTTCAATACATACTCAAGGATCAACTTAAATTAAACCAAATAGGGATGTTTGTAACCTCCTTTTGAACTTAGGCTGCAACCAATACAAAATGCACATCACGGTTTATTTGAAACTGTTTTGATTTTAGTGCTTTCGAACATTTATAAATGTAATGAAACCGAATACTATCAAGATTGATACATTGTTCAATGGAAACTCAAAAAGAAAACCCGATACAAAAATACAAAATATTAACTTCTTCACTAAAACCTAACACCAAGATCAACTAATATCCGATCAAAACAGAGATCTTCGAAAAGGAAATGCAAATGATAAAGATTTTGATTGCATCTTACATTTGAAACATTGTTTAATCTAATTTTGATTTGTCAAAATCGGTCAAGAATGTAAGAACATAGAAATTGCAAATGAGAAAGTAAAGAACCAGGAAATTTAAATGAGATTTCTTGGACCCACGAATGAATTCTCTACTACCCTTAAGGAATTCATTGCAGCCTTGGGAATTCATTGTTGCTGCTGCCTTAGACAATTCATTGCTACTGCTACCTCTTTTAGTGATTCTTGGGAGAAGAAACATGTTATGTCTTGTGTGTTCTTCTCTCACTAATCAACCTCCTATATGTAGGAGACAAAGGGAGAAAGCCAAAGGGGCTGACTTGAATGATTAATCCAAGAAGGCTGACTCTAGGGCCCAAACAAATAATTCAATGCAAAAATTGAATTCCATAAACAATAAATATTAAATATGCTACATATTTAATATCAGAGGGTGGAAGCATTGTGTCTCATGTCTGCAATTTTGATAGTCTATGTAATGTCAGTGTTTAATATGTTAAATCTTATATATACATATATAATATTTATAGGTTACGTATATGATTCACACACACACACACACACACACATATATGTATATATATCCTCTTAGTATATACATTTGAATATATCATCAAAAGATATTAATAAGACAAGAAGTGAATTTACATGATGTGTTGTGTTACTATTCTAATTTCACCAAAAAAATTTCTAATTTTGACAGTCTCCCTAACATTCCTTACGATAGCCTAAAATTCATGTAAAAAATGGCTTGTAAACAACTGTCAGTCATTTTTTCCCAATTTAATCCACCTCAGAACCTATGGTTGGATTTAAATGAAAGATAAGGACATTCCCCAACTCCCTATGAAGTTAGATTACAAAAATTTATCCATACGGGCTTGGGCAAGAACAAACACCAGTAAAAATACGTCAAAAACATGATTTTGCTGATTCTAATTTGTAGAATTTCTTCATTATGGTAGCCTTGATTCTATGGTGTTAAATATGATAGCCTTATTACATCATTTAAAACCATTATTGGTCATTTCACAATCCCCTAACCTAGGACCAAATCATGAGAAAGAAAAGGACATAACACAACCCTACCATGATTGAGCTTTGAGCATTTAATCTACCAATTACTAATAGATTAAGCATGTTATTACTATGCTTAATGTTCCATTTAAATGCATTTAACACAAAAAAAAAATTTGCAAAATTGAACAAATGACATGTTTACAAAAAAGGTCTAATAGAACTCCCAACAATTCTGAAACATATGTTATCTGATATGATGAATTCTTAAACAATTAAGGTTGGAGTAGACATAGTTATTCATAGTTGTTTGTGTGGTCCAAGGAAGATTTGGCTAGGTCAAATCTTCCCTCGTGCTAGAAGTACAAATCGACTAAACCTTTATTAAGAATTCATCATATCAGATAAAGTATGTTTAAGAATTGTTCGGACTAGTCCTTTGGCATGTATTAAATAGAATATAATTTTCAGTATATTATTATCATTCTATTTCTTTGTTGTAAACATGCCATTGGTTCAGTTTTGTAAAAAAAAATTGTGAATTATGATGCCATTGGTTTAGTTTTGTAATTTTTTTTCAGGAACAATTTGGCGGTCACTGTCTACACAATACCAGTTACTCCTTTGGTATCACAAACAACAAAAACAACAATGTTCTTGCATAAACAAGTAAAACTAATGCCTGGAAATGTTCCTACATTACCACCAAGAAAAGATCACATTCTAAACTTTCAAATCAATACGCTGGTGTTTCAACTATACCTACAAGACAGTGTACTCCAAAATTGCAAAGAAATTAAGTGTAATCCAAATAGACTGCCCTCTACAAAGAACCGTCTAGAATCTATTAACCAACCTTCTAACTATCAAATCATTATGCTTTCATCTTAATTACCTATCAACGTATCCCTTGTGAGGGAGATAAGCCAAACACATAAAGAATATGCACATAAACACGATAGCTAAAAAGCTTAAATGGAATACACTAAGAAGTACCAAATGACGAATTCTCAATTCTTGTAATGGCAAAGCAATATCAGAAACATCCATTTCTAGAACTTGATTTTTCTATAGTCCTAATGATTTTTCTTATTTCTTGTCTGTGCTTGGTGATAGGATTTTGAACATTGTTGACATACTTAAATGGAATACACAATACCAAATGATGAATGCTCAATTGTTGTAATGGAAAAGCATCAGAACCGTCCATTTCTAAAATTTGATTTTGTATAGTCTTAATTATTTTTCTATAGTCCTAATGATTTTGAAAATTGTTGAAAAAGAGTGTTTCCTTTTTTTATTATAGTATAAATGATTTTTCTATAGTTGTAATGATTTTTCTATTGTCTGAGTGGTTGGTGTTTTTTTTTTTTATTATAGTATAAATGATTTTATTATAGTCGTAATGATTTTTCTTATTTCTTGTCTTTTGTCCTGTTTTGATTTCCTATATATGTGCTTTGTGATAGGATTTTGTCACCTTCTTTTGATGGTATATTTCATTCACTCTATGTGGAATACTATTTTGTTCACTATTTTATTTCAGCTTGATATTTCTTTCATTTTTCATATACACAAAGACTACACATGCTAATAAAAAAATGAGCTATTTGATTTAGGTTTACTTTTCATTATTGTAAATGGTTAATATTTCTGATGGTACTCCTTGGTGTATTCCATATAAAAATAATCATATAAAAATAATAAATGTAGTAACAATGGTGTGGTGAATTATTGATATAGGCTCGATGACTCTTCTCAATGTGCCAAAATGTCAATGTGGTGGTGGGCAGTGTGTGTTGAAGACTTCACGGACACAGAAAAACCTTGGATGACAATTTTGGTGCTACCCAAATAGAAAAAAGGTTGCTAATGTGTGTATATTTAATGTTTCTAATGTAGATACTATTCATTATATTATAAGAACTAATGTAGACTAGGCATCAAAGGGAAATAATGGCTGCATATACTTTAGTTGGGTTGATGACAACTCATTTGCATCTATCTGCCCATCTCCACTTATCCACAATGAAGGATTTGAGTACAAAACATGTCAAGCGAGGGCAAATGCTGAAATTATATTTTTAAGATGCCTTCTCTATATTGTAATTGCATATCTTGTTTGCGACCATATGTAGAGATGAGCTCAAGAATTAGTCAGTTTAGTATTTTCATATTGTAACTAATATTTTAATATGTATATGGAATAACTTCTCTTTACCTCAAGTGCGCATATATATGCTTTACATCTTTTTTTACAATAATTCTTCATGTTTATGGATCAGGTGAGCCCCAATCTACTATCAATCACATGATTTAACGTATAGTGTTTTCTTGGTTATTCCATTTGTTCCTTGATACATCAATTTGACCACACCCACTCCACTTCACGTGGATGTCTTTGAAATAAACTCCTAACTCTATTAAACCAGTTGTAACTACTAACTAACATTATAAAACAACAACTAAGAATGATCGCTTGCCAATATCTTTTGAATACAAGGTCCTTGAGAGATCAATAAATCGGGATGAGTGGACAAGGATGATGAGATGGGGGAAGTGGAGTTGAATCCTGATGAAAAGGAAGCTCTGACTACAATTAAGAAGAAGAAGAAGATTCTTATTGTCGAACATAGATTGAAGAAGAGTACTACAGAGAGCAAGCCTACCATACCAAGGAAGTTTGACAAGAACAAGTAATATGGCTTAAATAGAATAGGAAGACATCTTTCTAGCTTGGGCTTGGATCCTTTGATATTTAGCTTGATAATAAATGAAGCAGATGAGACCTGAGCAATTAGCTTCCCAAGAAAATTTTCATAAATAAACTCTATGTACCCCAATTCCTATGCCCTCTATGTGTACTCAAAGGAAATATTTGAAACAATAAGGGTAAGGTTAGCCTTACCCTTGTTGTTTCAAATATATCATTTGGGTACGCACAGATGGCATAGGAATTAGGGTACACATAGTGCATTTATGATATTTTTCTTGGGAACCTAATTGCTCATTTTTCATCTACTTCATTATTATGAAGCTAATTGTCGAAGGATCCAAGCCCAGGCAAGAAAGATGTCTTCCCAAACAAATAAAAAATATGCACATAAACACGACAACTGAGAAACATAAATGTAGATTTCACAATAGCTGAGAAACATAATTGTAGGCATCATGGTCACAATTTTTTGGATACAATGTAATTGAGTTGTATACCCAAATAATGGAGAGCAACTTCTTCTCCTTCGATTCCAAGTTGACACTGTGGGATCCAAAGACCATAGATAAGGAATAAATTTAGAGAGTGGAGGAGGGCCATAACAACCAAAATAATACATGATGAATCTCAATTTAAATGAGGTAACTGCAAACATTTTAATATACTAGTGTTCTAAGTCCCCTCATTACATGATTTATTATTCTAAGCTCCCTCTAACTTACACATCTAGAAAATGAAACTACAACCTATTGGGATTGAGACAAACCTTATAAAACAACAACAACTAAGAAGGATCACTTGTCAACATCTGTTGAATACATATGTTTCTCATGAATAATAGGTCCTCCAACAAATGTATTCAACAAATGTTGGCAAGCAATCCTTCTTAGCTCTTGTTGTTTTATAAGGTTTGTCTCAATCCCAATAGGTTGTAGTTTCTTTTTCTAGATGCGTAAGTTAGATGGGGCTTACAATAATAAATCATGTAATGAGGGTTCTTAGAACACTAGTATATGCAAATTTCATTATTTAATAATAAAATTCTATTAAAATGTTTGCAGTTGCCTCATTTAACTTGAGGTTTTTCATGTATTATTTTTGTCATTATGGCCCTCCTCCACTCTCTAAATTTATTCCTTAACTTTGGTCTTTGGATCCCGCAGTGTCAACTTGGAACTAGAGGAGAAGAAGTTACTCTTCATCATCTAGGTATACCACTCAATTACGTTGTCTCCAAAAAATTGTGACCACAATGCCTACAATTATGTTTCTTAGTTGTTGTGTCCTAAGACCCCTTATGACCCTTTACAACCATTTATGATCCCCAAGAATAAATCTTAGAGGTCTTAAAATGTTGTAAAGGTTCATAAGAGGCTCCTAGGATGGACCCGATGAGCTTCCACCTTCACATGGTTGGCCCTATTAAGTAGAGAATGTTATACTCTTCTTGAAACAAAGAGAAGCTCAAAAATTTAAGGTCTCAGTCCATGGACAAATTAAATTAGACTTACTATCCAAATCGGTACTTTGATGAGAATCAATGATGGGTCAGAGTTTTTAGATTCTGAGAAAATGTATATGCAGTGGAGGCCAGAAGGGATTTTTGTGGAGATTTTCTAGATGTGGAGATTTTCTAAAGTGGCTATATACATACGAGGATTTCCAAATTGATAATCAATGCAGAGATGATGATTCAGTAACCTACATCTATAAAACCTCCACAAATATGTCCTCATATTTACTGGGTATACAACTCAATTATTGGTTATTGAGACTTTGGTGTCATTGTGATCTTTGGATATATGAAAATTCCTATGTCAAGAAAGTTATTTATATTTATCTTAGTTTCTGTAGTATTGAAAAAAATGAGTGGGTTGGACAATAGTGGTGGATCTATTCTCTCTTATCATTATTCATAATCCCTTTGGTAGTTATTCTTTCTTGTAACTTTCCTTAATCAATGTGCATATATATGGGAGAAATCTTTTCTATGTTTTTTCCCTTTACAAGTTGTTCCACATAAATCTAGTATTTCTTGTCTTTATGTTTGCTATTATTTTGAGGAAAGAAGATGTACAAGTGGAAATAAATTGGGAGATTGGTTTTAGATATAATCTTTTAGTATTATTTTTGGCATAGCTGTAGATTTCTTAGTCATCTCCTATGAATGTCATTGAAATATTGTGAGGCTTATTCTTTCTTTTGTTCAGACTCAGGAAAATCTTTAGAAGTGGAAAGCTTTATTGAAAGGTTAATGACCTCAAGAAAGAACCTGTTTGTGTGAAATAAGACAAAAAATGTGTGACTGTTTATAAACAACAGGGACATAATATTATTGTGCTTAACCTAATAATTTTATTTTTTTTAAATTAAATTTTTTGTCACTTTTTTGACAAAAAAAGAATAGACATATCGACAAGAGTGCTATATAGTTGACATTTATTTTGACGATTTCTAGTTGCAATTTCAACGTTAGTTGATGACTCTTCTGACCAACATTGGTTACAAAGATAAATGGTATAGCCGACAATTCTTCCAGTTTGAAGTGATTATTTCCATGTTGTCATCGTCGATAATTCAACCACTAAGGACATCACAATTTTGACAAAAGTTCGATGTGTGATATTATCGATGAAAAAATTTGACAACCATTTTGTTCAAGTGGTCAACCAATTGGCATCTCAAAATTGACTAAACCCCATAAAAAAACAAGCTAAAATTTACTAGTGTGAATAGGTCTTTGCATGGATCTGTATTTTTCCCCTTGTTCTGCTTCTCTCTCCACCTATTTCCAGCCTATTTCTGGCAACTAGTCCTAAGAATTTAAGATCTGTGACCTTAGGGTCAAGGTAGACCTCCTAGGTCAAGGTTGACCTCGACCCTGACCTAGGGTAGAGTCGACCTTGACTCTGACCTAGGGCAGACTTGAACTCGACCCTGACCCTGGTTCCAATTTTTAAGTTCTTGATGTTTCAAGATGTCAAGCTTCAAAAAGTTTTATTTTCCCACTTTCAGGTCGGTTGTTTCAGATTTTGGAATGGTAAACTCTTAAATTGCATTTAATCTAGGTCCATTGCTAGGTTTTAAGGTTAATTGGGATTTAATTCTCCAATGTTAGCCTCTCTAGAAGTTTGCGCCCTAGATCACTATAAAAGGAAGCCTTCCTCTCTCATTTTAATCCATCTACAATCAAGAAAATACATGATATCTTTCAATCTACAATCCACTTTTCATGATCAAGCTCTCAAGTGCAAGAAAGAAATAAGAAGAAGGAAAGAAAGAAAGCATTCATTCATCTTCAAGCATTCAAGCATTCATCAAGGAGATCCCTTGTTAGCCATTGAAGGATTCAATCTCTTTGGAGCCCCCTTGAAGATTTCTCCATTCACATTCATCCAAGCCTCTTCCTATGCTAAGATCCATTCAAGACTGGTGTTGAAGATCTAATGCCATTGATTTGAGATATCCTACATACAATTCTGCATTCATTTGGAGCATCCATACTTGTGGATTCAAGGATTTGAATCCTCTGCAAGGATTTCAACATAAGCAAGGTGAATAGTTCCATTTACTTTGTTTATATACTATAATTTCAATTACGTTTCAAGGTTGATTCAAAACTAGGTTTTGACCAAGGAAAACCCCTCATCCAAACAAAAAAAACCATTTTCTTGCAAGAACAGGTACATGACAATGAAATGCAGTTCAGATCTGGATACCCATTTTGATGAACTTTCAAGATCCATGAATAGAATTTCCATCGGAGCTGTTTCAAGTCATGTTCGACCTTCACTAGGGGTAATATTGTGCGTCGATTCTGAGGTCAAGGTTGACCTAGCTCTGAGAGACAAAATTTGTTTGGGCTTTCTCTGTCTCAGTATTTTCAGTCTAGAGCAGGTTACAGAATTGCCCAAAACTATACATAGGCATTAGAAAATAGTCTTTTCTGGATTTGCCCTATTTTGAGGTTAGTATTTGTCTTCTATGCATTTAATATTTCAAGCGCATACTTTCTATAGAAAATTATTGGATTTTCTCCTTTCTTCATATTCTCCATAGTTTGATTCATTTGTGTATTGATCACTTCTTTGTGATAAATCAATTTGGATCTTTCCTTTTGGGAATTTGGATTAGGGATAGATCCTATATTCCCCTCACATATCACATTCCTCATACATCTTGCTCCTACATCATTATCATATTATTCATTTTGGTGAACCCGGCACACTTACCCCCTTTTCTTTTGTGGAATTAGATGCCCTATTGTGTTTGTGGTGTTAGATTTCTCTTTGTATTATCCTTTTTGTGTTAGATTTGCCTTTTATGTTAAATCTTGCATGCTTATTATATTTCTTGCATTTATTTTTCAAAAATACAAAAAAATAATTCAAAATCTCTTTAAAATACAAAAATATTCATTTGTTCATGCTTTATGTTTTCTAAGTTTACTTCATTTGCATTGCATTGGTATCTGTGCTTTACTACCTCTAGTCCTAATTATAATATTCCGGTTAGATGAAGTCGTAGACTTATGGGTGCCTTTGATCCTAAGTCTTCCTCTCCTTTTCTTAGGATCCTAGATGACAATTTGATTATTCATGATTCTAATCCTATTATGGAGCAAAACTCTTCTCACTCATCTCATGATGAGGATGATGCTTTAAGAGTTCCTCCTGAACAAGTCCAAAAGCTTTCAACTGAACTTGATAAAATGGGTAATTGGCTTATTCAAGAAAACCATAATCAAGATTCTATTCAAGCTATAGAGGCTCTTAAGAAAGTTCTTCATGCTAGTGATCAAGGTGTTAATCTCTTGCATGGTATTACTCATCTGGTACATTCAAACACTAGTACATTTTGCACCATTGTTTGACGCACTATTGGTCCAAATTTCTACCCAACTCGGTTGAATGGTCGACCAAATGGTTTTTTTCTATTATTGGTGTCAAAATATTGACCCATTACTAAAAAAATTAAATGATCGACTCCACTATTGGTTGAAAACAAGGGAAATCTAGGCTGAAGATAACATTGGCAAGTGTTTGTGTATTGGTCAATCTTTCGACCAATATAAATTAATATTGGTTGAAAACTTTGGTCTCTCCGACTAGGATGCAAAACTCATGACGGTCATATTTTGACCACATTTGGTCAAAATATTTAGTGGCTTCAACCAAGATGCAAAACTTGCAATGCCACATTTTGACATAGAATGGTCAATTTTAGACCAGACTTTCGATGAAAGTGGGTCAAAAGTTTGATGAAACGTAGAGTGTTTAAAACAAAATTGAAGATAAATATCTAGACTAATCACCAATGAAATCCTGATTGGTGATTAGTCTAGATATTTATCTTCAGGTGTCCACACTCATTCTGCTACTTATTGCTAGCAAGTCCATGCTCGTTCTATTTTCCAGACTGCTATGGGCTCTATCAATCCATTTGCTCTGCTCTGCATGAAACTATGGGTTTTTTCATTTTGTTTGAAGTATTTGAGATACAGGCTCTGACTGGTGATCCTTGAATTGGTAGAGCTTCCTCTTAGATTCCCATAACTCTTCAAATCTATTTGTGTGAAGCCCCCAAAGGGTATTCTGCTCTATGGGCCTCCTGGTTCTGGAAAGACCTTAATTTCTAGAGTAGTGGCAAATAAAATTGGTGCCTTCTTTTTCTGTATCAATGGACTTGAGATCATGTCAAATTTGGCTGGAGAAAGTGAAAGCAATTTCCAGAAGGCTTTTGAGGAGGCTGAGAAGAATGCCCCATCCATTATATTTATTGATGAAATTGATTCTATAGCTCCCAAGAGGGAAAAAACCCATAGTGAAGTTGAGAGGAGAATTGTTTCTCAACTTCTTACACTTATGGATGGACTTAAATCGCATGCCCATGTTATTGTTATGGCAGCAACTAACCAACCAAATAGTATTGATCCAACACTCAGAAGGTTTGGAAGGTTCAACAAGGAGATTGATATTGGGGTTCCCGATGAAGTGGACAGGTTGGAAGTGCTTCGCATCCATACAAAGAATATGAAGCTCTCTGATGATGTATGTATATTGGAGCATTATTTTTTGTACTTCTATATCTAATGTAAAATAGTTCTTGGATTTTGAAAGCATTTATTAATCTTTATGTTTCTTGATGGAGTATCTATTTATCTTTATTTTTCTTGTTACAGGTTGATCTTGAAAAGATTGCTAAGGATACCCATGGATATGTTGGATCAGATCTTGCTGCTTTGTGTTCTAAGGATGCACTTTAGTGCATTAGGAAAACAATGGATGTTATAGACTTAGAAGATGAGACAATAGATGCTGAGACTCTAAACTCCATGGCTGTTAGTAATGAGCACTTCTAGACTGCTTTGGGCTCTAGCAATCCATCTTCTAAAGCCATTGCTAACAAATGATAGGCCAATTTCATCAGTGTGAAGGGCCTTGAATTGATAATACTGTGGTTAGGAGAGAGTGAGGCTAATGTGAGGGAAATTTTTGATAAAGCTAGAGGATCAACTCCTTGCATTCTTTTTTTTTACGAGCTTGATTCTATTGCTACATAGGTGTGTTGATTTTTTATGAGTGAAGTTGAAGTTGAGGATGGTGAACATATTTGAGTGGGAATTTTGTTTGAACTATTTGAGATAGGCTCTCTGACTGGTGATACATAACAGGTTTGCATGTTTGTAGTGTGGAAGCAGTGTTGGGGATGCTAGAAGTGCCACAGACAGAGTCCTTAACCATTTGTTGACGGAGATGGATGGTATGACAGCCAAGACAACAATTTTCATTATTGGTGCTACAAACAGACCTGATATCAAATTCAACATTTCATCATATAAGAAGAACTGCCAATATCAATATATTATCTCCCAATGTATATTACATACAACTTTTAAAATTATAAATATACTAATCTATAAAATATACATATATAACATAAAAGGAAGTGTTGATGCATACTGAAAAATAAAATAAGGAAAGCTTCTGCTCTCTTGATTTGTAAAATTTTCTCTACCTCTGCTTTTTCTTGTGTTGCCACCCTCATTCTTGCAGCTGATATAAAACAATGAAATGAATGATGGTGAAATTGAGAGAAATTTTGGGTAAATAAACTAAATAGATATAGAACAAAAATATGAATAAATTTGAGAATAATGAGTTGGGTTTTCTTAAATAAATGAATAACATCAACCCATTTACAAAATGCAAAAATATATGCTAGCAATCTCCAACAATATCATGGTAAAAAGGACATTTAGTATTGGATGTAAAAGTCTTGCCTACATTTATTTCATCCATTGCTTTCTTGACATGCACATCAGCCTCTATATCCACAATAAGTGTTTGAACTATCTCATATCCATAGTTTGACATAGCTTGTAAGCATAGAAATGAACGATTGAATCATACTGCATTCAAATTTCATCTTGTTTGTTATTTAAGAGATATTTTACAGTGATCAATTGACAATACACATCAATAAATAAATGAAACTGATATGAACATGTCAACCTTTTCAAGTTCTTCAACAGCTTTAGCAACCTCATTCTTTTGCACAAAGATATCATCCAGATTCATCTTTGGAACACTGGAATGAATAACTATAAATCATACATGGAAACAAGGTAGTTTATAAGAGCAGAGATATTATATGATAATACAAATCACATTAATCTAAAAGACTACTACACCATTTCGAAGATCATATTAATCAAAATAATTTGAATCCTCACAAGGCAAACATAACATTTAGGCATCAAAAATAATGGATGCAAATTCACAAACTAATTTTCTAAAATCAGCATTTCATCATATAAGAGGAACTGCCAATATTAATATATTATCTCACAAATAGATGTAAATTGACAAATTAATTTTCTAGATTCAAAATTTCATCATATAAGAAGAACTATCATAGACCTTTTGTGAGGGTATCAAGCATGTCACTTGACTCCAAATATTTCCTAAAAGCTTCTTTCTTGGATTCATTTGCCTACCATATAGGGATGACAAGAATTATCATAGAGCCTAAATGTTCAGTTCTTGTCATTGAATTCATGCATACAATCATCTACAATTGTAGCACTAAAACAACTAATTTTTCAGCACATAAGGACCGTTTTCTTAAGTAAATCCTAAGGGGACAAAAAGTAAATTTATTCATGTGGGTGTATTAGGCTATTAGCTATAGAATATCTATGCTACTTATAGATCCAACTGATATCTGATTTAACACTTCACCTATTCAAAAACACAAACCAATGAAATAATCCACATTAGGCCAAGAGAGGTTGCATTCAATACGAGAATACTTACACAAAATGAAGCCGAATCATGCTAGACAATGACAATGAGAAGTTGACTATTGGACCTTCTAGTTTTTTATTTCATATTTTCCTGACAATGACACATTCAAAATTCACTAATGAGAAAATACCTAGAATGAATGAAATTGATTAAATAATGAAGGTATGTTAGTTTGAACTTCACTTGGTTTCAAGAATACTTTAATATTCTCTACTTAACAAGGACAACCATGTGAAGCTGGAAGCTCATCTGGCCTCACCCCCCCTCCCCCTAAAATCAATCTAAATTCCCCATTAACATATAATTACTCACTTCATTCATCCATTGATGAACTATAACATTCAATCATGATGGGGAGGTTAGGATAGACTAGCTAGTTTATGCCATTGATCCTCTCTAGGATCCTAGTGTACTTCTAACACCAATGAAGGTCTATAGGATTCCTCTCTCATCAATGGATCCCCTGACTTGACCTAACCTAACCACAAAGTTTTTCTTTGTCACTTTGCAACATATCAAGCTTTGCTTCCTAGCACCATCCCTTGCATAGGCTTATAAGGGCCTTTTTAAGGTTCAACACCTTCCTAAACTCTGATAGAGAAATTGATGAGACTCAAGGTGTTTTAGGCACATTTTTATCATCTCCAAAGCTTTAGTGAGGTTGGGTTACTACCTGATTTCATACTTCCTTACCAAAATAGGGCTACAAGGAAGAGCCCAATTAGGCCTCCTTCCGGATTTGTAGGGATTTTGTCTTCTTCCCCTCATAGAACCAGGGATAAATCTCTGAAGGAACCCCCATTCACATGTCTACCCCTCAAGAATTTTTGGGGTCTTGGGTCACCAACAGGCCGTACAATGCCTCCACCAAGATTGAGGGTTTTAAGGGCTTTTTAGGCCTCACTGAGTCACTAAATAGTTTGGCTTCCTACAACAACCTTCCTGGATAGATCAAGATCTCTCCTCCACAAATTATAATCTTACTTAGGTCCCTTTACTCCCTCCAAAGGGCTTTCTTTGAAACTCCTTCCTCTGTCTTCTAGAGCTTTTGCACTGTTGACCGCTCCTAACCAGGCATTGCCTTAGCTCACCTAGGGCTTGGTCAAAAAAATAGGTGCACATAAACTCTAGAGCCCTATTGATAGATTTACACAAGGTATGGTCTATACTTTTAGATTCCAAAGTTCCATGGTGTGGCCATGGTGGAAACAAAAGTTACAGCCCTACAATTACATGTCTCTCCAAACTGGCAGAGGACTGAACAGATGCAAAGAAAAGAACAATACAGATACCAAAACTTGAAATAACTACTCTAAGCACACATAAATGAAAGAAAAAACACTATAAAAAGTAAATCATGCACAGGATTCACAAGCTTTCTTCTCTATACTTCCAATTGTGCCAAATAACAGTGACTATTACATAGAATTCCAAGTTCAGATTGGTCTTTCCATACAGAGTCATACAGAATGATATCCAACCTCCATGTTAGGGTTTTTTAGGTCATAAATAACCTTCTCCTTAGGATTTGTGTTAGGTTAGGGCTTACTAGCCACTTAGGCAAAGTTAGGCAATCAAAAAGAAAAGTTTCTTAGCAACTTTTGAAAAGTTGCTAGCAACTTTTGAGCAACTTTTTGTTGCTCAAGAAACTTTTTCTCTCATACTTCAAATGACCAATGTTTAGGTCCCCCTAAGGAACACATGTTCTCATAACCCAACCAAACACTTGACCCTAGACTCCTACTAACATGGCAGATCAATGACCTCAGGATGACATCATGCCCTGAGTCATTATGCCATTTACATCAAAACCAACTGAACTACTAGGTCCTAGCCTAGGACTAGACTCACACACTGAGCCAAGCTCTTATTATAATTACATGCTTCACTTAAGAAGTTCAACACAACAAAAATTAGTTGGTGGGAGCCCTTGGAAGGGTGCTCCTGTACCAAATCAATACAATCACATAACATTCATTAATATGATATAACATTCATTAATACACAACACTAATCAAGAATTCATTAACACATAACAATATTCATTAACATGACATTTAATTCAATATTAATACACAACATTAATAGATAATTACTTAAAACAACATTCTTTTATCATCCAACAAAGTTAATCAAACAAGTTTTATCAAAGAGAATATTTAAGAAATCATTTCTTTTTTAGGTTTTTCCTAGATTTCTTATTTAGGTAAAGGCTGATGGGAGCATCAATATTATCTTCCTCCTCTTGTGGTTGTGATCTCAAATTATGATGCTTCCTCCTATCTCGATGAGGATGACGCTACTACACTAGAGGGGGGCCTGCTGCAATAACAAGTAAATGGGTTAAATTTGCATACTTTCTTTTACTATTACATGTATTTCATTAACCAGTAGAACATAACATGCATTTTTCTTTACCTAAAAATGACACATTATCATTTACAATAACATTTTGATCTTTTACCACCTTAACATGCTCAACATGCTCTAAAATATTCAAAAAAAGGTTACACAGCCAATTGCAATTAAAGATGTTAAATTCTATTAATAATTATGTAATTTATTTCTAATAGAAAATTAATACCTCCAACACTGTGATGCACATCATGGCCTTCATCACACCCAGGTTCTGTGGTAGGATTTGAAGGCTGTAGTGAAATGTCATGCACATTGTTATCATGAAATAGTCAATTTATGTTCAAAATTAACTATTCAATTTGATTTACTTTTCATTTGACCAATTTACCTATGTCTCATCTGGTGTAGTAGATTCTTCATTATGGCTTTGGGATTCTTGGCATAGGCATGCAGCGATGACTGCATAGCCTTCCTTCAAGGCTAGTCTCTTGTCTTTATCTGTGGGCTCTACATTAAATTTTGTGCCTTATATTTTTTGTTTAATATCATCACTTTTACATGTATGATTTGATTAAACAAAGTTGTTTGCAACCTTATATATAAAAAATTTGATATGAAATTCCAATGTTGCTACTTACAATTCAAGAGTGAAGTTTCATATAGCCACCAGAGCCAAGTTTGTGTTCGCCAACCTTTGTTAATCTCACTTCTATGGCTTTTGATGTGTCTTGCAATCTATGAAAAGTTTGAACATGTTAGATTATATATTTACAAAGATCACTAATTAGTGCATGATTACATTTTACTTAATACTATCATGACATACCTTCTTTTGTCATCTTCAGGTTGAATTCCACCATCCTTTAGCCTTTTCTCTTTTGCATCTTCCATTATTTCATTTCACTCCATTGGTGGAATCATAGGAGGATGCTCATACTTTGGGTTATCCTTTAGAGCCCTTCTATATTGGTCCCTCACAGTCTTTATATGTTTGGCTGCTCTTTTAAGAATCATGCCTATGTCAAAAATTTTAATTCCAAAGACATCCTCTAAAGATTTAATGAGCTGATTTTTAAAGTCAGTATCCTGATCATTCCACCTTTTTTGAAAAAACAAAATTATTAGATATCATAACTTTAATATAGTACAATAAATGGAAGATAAGAAAAATATTGTACCAATATTATGAAGCTACATACCTTTTACATATGGTGGGCCCAAATAGATTCAATGTCATTTCAAAAAGATGATCATAAAAAACATCATTTCCTACAAAAATAGCATGGGATTATCAGTCCAAAATGAGTTATGTATAAGTAAACTACAATTACACTATAAATAATAACAATTTTAAAGCACCTGGAAGCTTTGGTACTTTTAACGAAACCATATTTTTCTTGTTCATCAACAATGTCCCTACAAACGAACCAGTACTAGTAACACGAGTTGATCTAAGAAATGGTTGATCTTCACTAATACTGGTTTGATATGTTCTTGTACCAGGTGTAGGTGTATCTATTAGTGCACAAAATAGGTCCATACAGTTTATAAAATTTACACAAGAAAAATAATCAATTCATGATTAGCACATAACAAAATAAAGAAAAATAAGGTTTTACCAGTTGTAGATGGTACAGAGGAAGATGTCTGCAAGCACCTTGTTGTGGACAATGCAGCCATCAAATGTGGAATGTTAACCGAAGGAGGCATCTGCACTTCATCATTAGCTAAAGAATACATTGTTAGCAAAGACATTTGCAATGGATAAATATTAAATGGGGTAATAGAAGCATCCCAAACATTAGTTGAGTCAATAATGCATACAAAGGTTAATGTTTTAAGGATTATTTACAGGAACGTTGTGCAGTGCTACAACCCTCACCATGTTGATGATGTTTCACACATGTCAAAAAATTTTGTAAGAAGAACACATCATATTTTAGATCATGATCCATAAGATAGTATAAAATATAAACATCTATTGAACTTTAATTATTGCTTAAGATTAATTACTGCTTACATCAATAGAATTGACTCTACATGTCAATTCTTCTTTGAGTTCTTTTGACTCCTTAGTTTCATTTGCTTCCATTAGAAGATTAAGAATTTCATTACCATATTTAGTTTTTATTTGAGTAGCCATGAATACATGGTTAGATTTAGATTCTACGTCATCTCTAAATGTCACATCAACTTCAAATTGAAATAGATATGCTACCTCTTTTTCTTTTCTCTATTAATAAGTATCAAGTTGTGACATCAATATCAGTAAAATTCTATCAAAATAAATCCAAAGCCATAAAGAAAAGAACATAATAATATGACATTTGTTTCTATATAATTTGTAGAATTACACTAATTAAGGTTTACCTTTGCTGAAGAAGGTGTACTATGAGGAACATCCCCACCTGTATCTTGAGGTGGAATATCCATCTCGCCCTATGACAAAGATTAGTAATTCTTAGCAATCAGAAGCAAGTGGAGTCAATATTAATTGGAGGCAATTGGTTTAAATGTTATACTTACCAGTCCCATGATAGGGAATTTTTTTGTATATACATGATTCAAATTGTAATCTATTAGAAGCTCTTCCCCTGTACTTATTGATTTTATCGTACATACAAATACATGATTTCCCTTGCATGGCTCGAATATACAATTCGACCACTTATTAGTTGACACGGGTCGAGAACTATTCATAAAACCTACAATATTCCCTCTTACTTTTGGCCTTCCATCAATATACATAGTGAGGCTTTTAGTTTGATCATTTTCTTTGCATTGTATATAATTTTCTGACAATGCATACCTACGCATACTTTTATTATATTGCATAATCCATATCCAATTCTTGTAATTGTAACAAGGTCCTACATACTCCATCAATTCAACAACTTGATTATAACTGACCTTTATGCTATCCATGGAAAATAAGCCCAAACCATGTAATGAAGATGGAGCTATGCAATATATCCTTTCGTTAACAGAAAAATTAGTATTAACTGGAGGTAGTTCCTTGGGTACCCATTCTTTTTGAAGATGTGTTTACCTTAAGGGAACCTTCATGTCACCTTTGGTCTCATTATCATAAGAACATGACCCCCCCTCAGCAAGGAAAAATTTCATTCATTTATCAAATTTTCTTCTAATCTTTTGACCTCTAGTTGACCTCCCTATTTTAGACCTACTAGACATCTCACTTTTGTCGTCTATTCCTGCATTTTCTTCACTTGAGGAAGACAGATCAGACAAATACCTATTTGGTGATACCTACAATCCATCAAATGAGAGACATAGTAGGATCTATATGTTTTGTTAACTAAAGAGAAGGAAACCAAATAATAAATTATACCTGTCGATCCATGTCAAAGGCGTTAAATTTTCTGCATATGTAAATCATTTATCTTAAGTTAGCCAAAAATTACATGATATGTAAGCTACAAATTACATAGAAGGAAAAATTTACATGATGCAAAATATACTCCATGACTATAGAGTTCAACACATAATAACTTAATTCAAATTTCTTTGAATAAATCAATACCTCATATGTGGCATTGATCATACCTTGACATACATTTCATTGATCATGTTATTCATCATCATCATCATCATCATCATCATCATCATCATCATCATCATCATCATCATCATCATCATAAATATCATCATTTTGACCATCATCATCATGACCATCATCAGCATCACTGGAATCATCATCATTTTCTTCTTCTTCTTCTTCTTCTTCTTCTTCTTCTTCTTCTTCTTCATCTTCTTCTTCATTGTGTAACAGTCATTCGTGATCATCAGTTAATTCATCTTCTAATTCTTCAGTATCTTCTTCTTCCATCACATTATACTATACCAGCCTTCCTCTTGGATCATGTCTAACAACAAATCACTAACCTGGTTTATGTGGAACGACAAAGTAAAACACTTGCTCACATTGGCTTGGAAGAACATAGGGCTCATATCCAATTGGCTCAAATGACCTTGTATTAATAATTGTAAATCCACTATCATGTTCAATAACAGTCCTATCAGGATCATTTTGATTTAGTTGTAGCATGTACCATTTGACGATAAATAGAACTAATTTGAGAGTGGAAGATATCATCGAAAATGTCATAGTATCAATTTTCAGATTGTTGAGGATGTATGTCATCTCTAGATGAAATATTAGTGACCTCTAAGACTGCACTTATCCTAGAATCACAAGTTTTCCTCATGTCGTCTAACATTTTTATGTGAAATTTACGGCCATGGTAGTACATAGCTTTGTGGTGTTTGATCTGCAATTATTCAAACATGTCAAGATTATTTACATTGATCTGTGAGTTGATATTAAACTTATGGGTCATGGTTAGTAAACTTATACGTACCTTTCTACCTCTTAAACTATATGCTAGATCAAGTACCATTGGCATAACATTGGGATCTCCATTACGATGAAGTTCTTTAACCAATGATGCAACACCATCCCATGTTAATGAGCACCCATTTTCTTGAGATTTTTGAATCCATACCATCATCCAATCAAGATTGTTTGCAATATACAAATGTAGTGTATCCCACTAATGACCAACTGTAAAGAAAACAAATAGACAGCTTAGAAACAACTTATATTGAAGATCTATAAGAATGAATAAACTACAATAAAATCATATAATTATCTCTCACTTTCCTCAATGTACCTTTCCCCATCAAGTACTCCCCTTCAAATTTGCTAATAGAGTTGGGATCCCAAATGCAATCTACATGGATATTTGCTACAAAATTGGGAAGATATTCACTAATATACACCATGGTCTGGTATACCATATATCCCTCCACCATAGAACCCTCAAGACATGCTCTTTGTCAAACCAAACCCTTCATAAATTTCAAGTGCCTCTGAACCATCCATATTGACCTAATTTGTACAAGTCCACACAATTCAATCTCCTCAGCTAGATGTATGAGGTAGTGTTCTTGAGCATTGAAAAAATTTGGAGGTAGACACTTTTGAATTTCACACATAAGATGGGGAATTTTTCTCTTCCAATATTTTATATCTTTTTTATCAATTTCTTTAGATGATAACCACTTGAAAGAGATTCAACTTGCAAGAACATATAAACAGGATTTTAGATAAAAATATACAATAAATTACATAAAAAGTAAAGCAAGTCATAAATATAATAACACTTCTAACCTCATGAATTCTCTAAGATCATATATAACTATTTTAACACTATTGTCAAACTAGTATGAGAGTGATAGAGGTAGGATGTACCAAAATGATTAAAAGATGATCTTTTCAATATATTGTAAAATAATACAATAAAAAGTACATGAAATTTTACAAATATATTCTAAATAGAGAACATGACTTACCTTGACGAAGGTATGCCAATCATGTGTTTTCAACCCTAGCCCAAAATCACCTTTGTTTGATACAAGACTACTTATATTTGTAGCAAATCCTGTTGGAGATTTTGTTTTTTTATGACTTCTTTTAATGCATCACATTGCTGCTCAGTTAATAACCAAGGAAGGGCACTCGTGTTTATGCATTCTTCATTTCTATTTGATTCAATGAAATTTTTTAGTGCATGATTGGATTCATGAATGTCATTACAAGTTTCGGCCATTTTTTCTTTGTCATTCCTTCCATCCAATATTTTCTATAGTGTCTCTGTTACATTCTTTCCAATATGCATAGGATCAAACAAATGCATGATTGGGAGATCCTTGTAGTATGACAACCTACTAAATTGACTAGGATAAATTTTTATTCCTCTAGGAAGTTGGTCATTGATGCCTTGACGACCTTCACGAGCATCAATAACATCATTAGTAAATAAAATACAATATCAAAATCTAAATTTCAAACAAAAATCATCAGATGAAATGACATTACCTCGGTGATTTAGTCTATTATATTCCAACTTTCATAGATGAGGTGTCATTCTTCGTGGCCTTGATGTCATCTCTTCTTTCCCATTAAAAATATATTTTTTGATAGTTCGACACTTATTATTATTGTGGAGAAAGTGCCTAAACTCATCGAACACCTACTTTCCTAAACTTCTTGAATGATGAGATTTTATCTTCGGACCACAAACTGGACATGCAAATTTACCCTTTGTCTGATTTCCTAAAAGATATCGTACAACTGGATCATGTACAATTATCATGCACAACTTAAACATATAACAATAGGGTAGAAACAAAAAGTCGGGTGCCAATTCTGTGGAAGTCTGCGGCTTGAAAATTTGCGCCGCTTGAAATGGGCACCCGTTTTTTAAAAATGGGTGCCCATTTTAGGCTCAGACATCCGATCCGAAATTCAAAAAATGGGTACCCATTTTTCCAGAAACGGGCACCCATTTTTTTTCAAAACGGGTACCCGTTTCTAAAAAAAATTTAATTTTTTTTTTTAATTTAAAATGTTTTTTTAAACACATATTTTTAAATTTATGAAACGGGTGCCCATTTTTTGAATTTAAATAACGGGTGCCCGTTTCTTAAAATATGCACGTGGGAGTTTTCACTCTGCCTCAGTTTTTGGTTTGGGATAGGTTTGGTGAGACCAAGCCTATGTCTTAGCCTCCAAAATTTTGGCTAAGGCATTGGAATAAAAATTTTAAGGCTTACCGTAATTTTTTGAAGCCCTTCTGGATCGATTTTTTTGACAAAACAAAAACCCATTAAAGATCTCACTATCATGATTCTAAAAATATAAATTTCATAATAATATGGTTATTTTTACTATTTTTACTTTATTTATTAGTTGATAGTGGTACATAAACGTAAAATAGTGAGACTCAATAAAACTTTAATAACTTTTTAATTTTTAAGTATTTTTAAAAATAAATTATATTTCATCAATCTAGATTCAATTCTTTTGAATTTGAAAAAAAGAATTTTTGAAAAAAAGAAAAATTATATTAAATTATGGTGGCCGTACACGAGAGGTTTGAAAAATAAGCTTTATTGTTAATTAAAAATTAATAAAAAATAATTTACAAAACAAAAAAATAAGAAAAAATATTCGCATCAATATTCTATGTCTTAGGTATCTGCCCTAAAAAGGATTTTAAAAAATTTATTTATTTGTGTCAAAATATGGTGGTCGTACACGGATGTGGTATGGTCCTGAAACAGGCATTTTGAAAAAGTGGTTTTCAAATATGCCTATCAAAATATAATTTATACTATGTGGGTATTAAAATAAATTATATATTTAAAAAGTAGACTCCAAGTACTACAATTTCTATTAGTGAATTTTTTCGAGATTCAATATCTCGGTGCCTCAAATTTTGAGATCAATTCAGATAAATTTTGAAAAATAAGAAAAACACTTCCACTTTTTGCAAAAAATTGGCACCCAACTTCTTGCAGCCACCCAATAATGTGTAAGCACTATAACATACCAAAAATACATGACCTTAACATGAATATATAACATACCGCAAAAATGAGTTAGCCCAAGGGCATCATGTATTGTCCATACAAGCATTGCATGGAATTGAAATTTTCTTTGTCCTATTGCTCTAGAGATGTCATACATAGTGATCACATTCCATAAAATCAACAAGTCATCAATAAGGGGCTCAATATACATATTCATATCTTTAACTTGGTACTTACCTAGTTGAATGAACAAAATCATTACATAATTATTATGACCATCTTGATGTGGTATTTATAAATTAATTTACATAACTATTAAATGGAAAAATACCTAGTACAATCATTGACAACATTATGTGCTCCCTCTTTATGGACATCCAAGGAGGAATGTTATTGTCAATAACAAAAATAGGCCACATTGAATAAGTAGATCTCATATCTCCAAATGGATTGACACCATCCGTTGTCACTAAAATCTTGAGATTATGAGGTTCTTCTTTAAAGTGTGGCCATGTTGTTTGTATGTCTTGAAATGCAGAACCATCTGTAGGCATTCGCATAATGTTATCTTGACTTCTATTGTGTACATGGTAATCTATAAATTGTGCCAAGATAGTGCACCTGAATAATCGTTGAAGATGTGGAATAAAGGGAATGTACCAAAGACTCTTGTGAGGCACCTTTTTTGTTAGTTGATCTGACCAATATCTACTAGTATGACAAACAGGGCATTCTATTGTAAATTCATGTTGTTTATGATATAGAATGTGATCATTGGGACATGCATGTATTGTCTGATATTGCATTCCAATTTGATTCATAATCATAGATAATTCTTGGTACGGACAAGGCAAAATGTTTGATGGTGGTAAGAAAAACTCACCTATCAACCTACAAGAACAAATATGAATTGTTAATATAATGAATTGTAATGGTATGCTAACATTGAAGATGAAAAAAATGGCATACCTTAGTATACATGACATTGCTGCATTGGATAAACCATTCATAACCTTGAAGTTCACCAACAACACTATAGCGAAGAGAAGAGTTGTTTGGAAGCCTTGGTATAGGGGCTCATATGCCTTCTCAATTATAGCTATATCAAGACCATCTTCATCATCATTATCAGATGTACTAGTACCATCATGATCATCTTGATCAGCTATGCCAATACCATCTTCCTTAATTGTGTTCTCTGCCATAGGATCATCTTCTTCCATGGGAGCGTTATCATCGGCTTGGATATTCACACCTCCATGTCCCTCCAATTGGAAATCCACATTCACCAATCGATGAAAATCATGCCCCCCTTCAATGTGATCATATTGCCTACAATGACTCTGGGCTGTTTTGATTAGAATTCTTCAATTCTTTAAGCCCTTACACTTTTTGCAAGGACAATAACATTTTTCAACATCTTTTCTTTGTAACTGAGACCACAATCTAGCAAGTGTCTTGTTATTTTGTTCTGGGTTCATATTGCCAGGTGTGGACTTTCTTCATAGGCTATAAATATACAAAATGTAAACATAGAAACATTAGTAGTATCTTGTATATAATAAAAAATAAATAAAATATTATAGGATTATACAAGATTTACAAATACACACACAAATCATGCTCACTAGACCACAAAATATTCAAAAGGATAAGTATTTTGGGAGCTACACAAATCTCCTCACTAGACTATTAAATTAGAGATTATAGAGAATATATTCTAGAACTTTACAATCACATTGTCTAGTCTATAAAGATATACAATATATTTTTGTAAAAGAAACTTGCAATTGAAGATAATAACACATCAGAATTTGGCATTGTAGTGGAGGTGATTCCATACCTAGTACAAATTATTTCCTCTAAAGCTTCTAGATGGCCTTTCTCTAGGAGCTGTATTAAGGCATTCAATTGAGAATTAATGCATTAATGCCCATCTATATCTATGTTTGCATCACACATGCTTAAGGAAAAAGTTCCTAATACAATTGAAGAGAGTAATTAATATGGAAATTGAATCAAATGTAAGCAACACATGGCATTAATTTTCAAAGACAACACACAATTTAAAAGAATTGGAAAAATATAGTGTACAAGCAATGATAGTGCACCATGGGAAGTCACAATAAGTATGAACCCATAGAGGGTTTTCATTATTTCTTAAAAGAAGATCATTTTCAAAGTGAGATTTAGCTGCATAGAGGTGAAGCCATGACATAAAAAAGGTAAGAGAACCTCAAAGTTTTTGACATATAATGCTATCATGTCAAAAGGACAACAAAGTGTAGTTTTTAGAACAATGGAACAACCATCTCTCTTAAAAGGAACAACCATCATGTTATAGACTTATTGAATATGGCCATTATCATGAGCTCATAGGGAAAAACACATCTATCTACTATTAATGAACAATTTCTTCTATAGAGGCAATTTTGAATTCTATTCTCATGTGAAAAGGAAATGTCACTCAGTCTGAAGTCCTAATAGAATAAATACAATAAGAAGACATTGACATATCATGCCTTAAATTGACAACAATCACAATAATTAAGAAGATGGAACAACCACAAGGTACAAACATGTGCAAGTGATTGCAATCATTGGAGATATGTTTAAGGTTAAGTACAATTTAGTAGAGCACAACCATGATACAATTAATGAAAGTTCCATAAAACACCATGATATTTATAATCAATCATAGAGAAAAGAGACAGTGTAGAAAATGTTTACATATTCCACTTAGTTTGTTCAAGATTATAGTTTTTTCAACCTCTTCCCATAAAAACCGCATGTATGCTTTAGTTAAAATAGTTTACTTTTACAACATGAACAATAACTGATTTCTAATTTGCCAATAATTTTTTTATTAATAACAAGTTAACAACAATGCATTGCCTTTAGTTCTACTTCAAAAGTTAATATGTGAAATTTTGTCAAAAATTTAATGGTGCATAAAGTACATCATATTTGTGCACGAATTGAATTGAGAATACAAATCCACTTAACAATGCTTATACTTGTATTGATATTATTGATTTTTAAATTAAATCTACAGAACATCAAAATAAATACACTCTAGAAACTAGAAATTAAAAACTCCATTGTTCCAGATTATACAGATCATAATAGTGAATGTAAACTAAGTTAATGAGTATTGGGAATGGACCAAGTTAATAATCGATTCCAGATCATAATAGTGAATGTAAACTATATTCAAGCAATGAAAATGTAAATTCATTTGAAATCTACCAGTCACTGCCCGTGAGGGTATAGTCTAACTATATTGTTGACAAACGTTTATTTTTATGGTTGATATGGATTCAAATGATTGCTAGGATATGGTGTTACATTTCATTGGAGTTTTGAATAGTTTTGTGCACATTTGGAAGGCGTAATATTTTCACTTTTATTGTCCAATCTGGCTTCAACATTATTTAATGAGATGTAATATGAATGTTTTTAATGAATCTAGACATGTTTTCATATCTCGAGTTGGCTGATTTTTTTCTGAAATCTTTGGTTCAGACTCAGACATCCAATGCTAGGACTGATTCTTGGGACAATAATCCTTTCAAAGGTGGTGAACATGGTGCAAGGGCACCTAGAACATCCAAAGACTACCAGGAGTCCATAATGAGAACCATGCACCTAATGACATCTAAAGATATCAATTGGAATTTATTGGCACCTATGATGGCCTATAAGGTCATTCCATGCAATGCAAATGGAAAATATGTAATAAGTCTTAAAAGGCCTAATAGGTCTTAGGACCAAAATAAGAGCCTAGGAGTCCATCAAATATGCCAAAGTTTCATTGTATGACACAAGAGGCCTGGTGTACAGATTGTACTGAGTTTTTGATAAATAAACTTCTTTCAAATGTAATTTACTTGAGTTCTTAGAGTGATTTTGGATTCATTTTGTCATTGTCTTACATTTCAATCCATTTAGAATAGTTAGATATTGATCCTAGATCACATCTATGCATTTGTGAGGTTTGTATTTGTATTTTTACTCAATTAAATCGAACTAGCAAAGTAGTTTCAGCCATTCCTTTGACATTTTTGTGAGTTTCCAATTGAATATGGTCATTCCATGACCTTTGACCACTATAACACATGGAATGTGGTTCAAGGGCACCACCTCCATCTTCAAATTTCACATCATTTAAGTAATGTCAAGAAAGGATATATTCATTAAAGTGTTAGAACGATGGTATATTTGTTAAATTACATTATAATGATTCGACAAAGAGAATATGGGATATTTGTAAGAAAAAATCTGAATAGGAACATGAAAGGTCATGGAAGAAAAACTATTTTGTAATAGTCCAATATGGTCTTAAATAGACTACACTATGTAATAGAGAGGAGGATAGTTAGAGAGAGTCGACAAATAATAGAATAGGAAAGAGAGTAATAATTATGGAAAAGTGTCGGGCTCTCTATCCTTTAGCTAGAGAGCCATGAATGTTTTATCTTCCTTGAGTATGAATGAAATATATTTTAATTAAGCTTTATGTATTCCCTATTGGAAATTTTTTATCTCTTTTACAAAGAACATAACAGTGTTAATGAATCAGCTTCTCTTTATTGTTATTGTGCAAAGAAATATAAATGATATATTTTGTTTCATGACAGTCCTATAAGGAATGGTTTTTGGGTCATTAGTCTCTTTATGACAGTCCTGTAGGGGAGGATAGTAATTGCTTTTGTTGACAAAGAAATGTTTTGAAACTATTTGGTAAGTGAATAACATAATAGTGAATGATATTGGTTTTGGTTGAAAGAGTTTCATAGTGGAATGTATCGGGTTCCTTAAAGGATTGAATAGTGTAACGGATGGGTGTTTGAGGCATCGAAAACTAATGGTCATGTTTTTGTTTATGAGTTCTAGTTTGCAAGCAGTCTCGATTTAGGATATATCCAAATTATTCCTAGGATGCTACTACAAGCATTTTCTTACTTTGCTGGTTAAACACATAGCATATATCTAACTAGGGCATCAATCTTGAAGCAACATAGCTACTTCCCCCAAATGTAAGTACTTGGGTTATTAAAATTCATTCTCTTGGATTTCTTCTCACCTAATGACATTGGAGACCAATGGAGAAATCACAAGTCAGGGTACACTCTCCATGACAAAGCCGACTCAGGAGTTTCCAGGCTGGTCTGATAGAGAGTTTAGTATCTAGCGGGCACAGCACAAAAGTTTCAATAAAATGTTTGCATAAATAACAAATGAACTTCAAAACCATAGATGCATTGAAGGTTAAACTTGAAAATATGTTCAATCTATCCAATCACTTCACAAATTGACAAGGCATGATATATAAACAACCTAGCAAATACCCAATACATGATTCCTTAGCACATTGCTCACGGGACCTAAGTAGGTAACTAATAAAATAATGCTAGACAAATGCAGAGTAAGAAAACCCTTATAGGTGGTCCTCCATTTACACCAAATCATAGTGGCAACCCTCTCAAGTAGGTGGTCCTCCTAAAACTCTCACCAAATAACATTTCAAATAATCGCATGCTTCGGCTCCTTCGCATGCTCCAAGTGAAAACCAAACAATGAAATGAGATATGAAATCTTTTTCTTTTTAAAGTTATGCCCGTGTTGGTTGAAATTTTGACGTACATGGTATTGGTCAAAATTTTGACTAACACGAGCATGGATTGAAAAAAAAAGGAATTTTTCCTTCTATAATTGGACCAACCTAAACCTTTTTAATTGATGGTAAAAAATTTTGGTAGTAAAATGAGGTCAAATATAGTAGTGAAATGTTAAAACTTTAGCTCAAGAAGCTCAAGATTTAGGGTTGATTCCTCCTATCACTAGTATAGAACCTTCTTCTATTCCTTTACCTAGTATTCCTACCTATACTCCTTCTTTGGTGACTGTGACAACTCCCTCTGTTCCTATGAGTGTTCCTCCTGTGTCCCTTCCTACATCACAACCTTGTTATCATAATGTTCCTTTTTCTTATTCTAATCCTCTACCAATTGTAGTTCCAAGTGTTCCTCTAGTTATGTCTTCCATTCATGTAGCTTCATACACTTTACCTAGTGTTTCTAATGTTTCTATTCCTCCTATTTCTAACGATTCAACAATCATGAGTTTGGCTCAAACTATGTCATCTTTACACCAACAACTTGCATCCTTTACTCAAAACAAGTTTAGCATTCCTACATGTGACATGGGAAGTTCTTTGTCCATAGACATCATTTGTACTCTCATTCCTTAGTAAGCTGATATGCCACATCTTGAGAATTACAATGGTAAGGGAGACCCTATTCATCATGTTAAAACATTTCAAATCCTTTGTAGTGATTATACTCATGACCATAGGATTTTAGCCAAGTTGTTTACTAGAAATTTTCATGACAAGGCCTTACAATGGTATTGTTCCTTTCCTCCTTATTCTATTGACTCATTTCCCAAACTTGCTAATGCTTTTATTCAGCAATTTCAAAATAACATTGGCCCACAAGTATCTTTGACTGATTTGATGCATTGTAAACAAAGAGCTAAGGAAAAATTGACTGAATTTATTGGTAGATTTAAGCATTTACATGCTCAAATTTCCTATCGTATTCTAGATATTGATATTCAATGTACATTTCTTTCAAATTTGCAAAAGGATATTAGACATAAGATTTTTCTTACTGAATTTACCTCTTTTCAACAACTTTGTGCAGCGCTTCATCATTATCAATTACAAGTGAGTCAATTTGAGAGAAAGACTCCAATGGCTCATGTTCAAGTTGATAAAAGTGATGTCACTCCTAATCCAAACAAATTAAAAAAATTTAACAACTATGTCAAGATAAACAAACAAGCAAATGCAGTTACTAATCAAGTTGTTAACTACTAATATAGGTTTTTAACTACTAATATGATTACTTTACCTCCTATTCAACCTTGTTTACCTGCTACAATAGCATCCAAATCTTTTGATCCTAAAGTTTTTTGTCAATATCATTGTCATAATGGTCATGACACTGAGAAATGTTATTCTTTAAAATATGAGGCTCAAAACTTAATCGACTCTAATGCCTTATCTGTTGAATATCTTGATGGTAGTGGGAACAAATTTATCTCTCCTCCTAATCAATATCTTCAAATCTATATGAATTCTTTACATACATATGACACTAATACCATTGCTCAGCCATCTTCTATGGATATTGCTTATGATTCAAAGATGGATGACCTTAATCACATTGTTAATTAAGTGGAGAATGTTGTTCAAACTATATCTCCACCTTAGCCTCAACCTCAGCTTCAATCTCAAGTTCCATCTCAACCTCAACCAAAATCGCAGCCTAAATTGAAAACTCAACCTAAACCTTAAAAATATCCTAAGGATAAAAGACCTCAGGAACTTTTGATAATATTTGATGATTCTGAGACTATTAAAGCTCCTAATGGTCCAATTTACATTTATGCTAGGATTTCTCAGATACCTTCCCATGGTTGTCTTGTTGATCCTACATCCTTAGTCAATGTTATTACTAAAGAAAATATTTTTATGAAAAATTTGCAATGTGATTCTTATGATACATCAGATGTGTGGATTCAAACTTGTAATGGTTTTTTGTATCCATCATTTGGTTCTATTAACTTGCCGGTTGAACTTTGTGGTAAATTTGTGAACACTAACTTTGTGGTTGTTTCTACTTCTAATCAATTTCAAGTTAAGATTAGTTTTTCGTGGTTAAATTCCATGCATGTTGTTGCTTCACCTATCCATAAGTATCTTAAATTCATTCATGATGAAGAAGTGAAGATGATTAATCATAGTTTATATCAACCTTCTAGGCACAGGGATTGTGCTACTCTTGACTTCTTTTGGCCTTCATTACCTAATTCATGTCCTTCTCAACCTGATAATTTTTTCCACTCATATCAAGCCTATAAGCATCATAAGATTCTTGAATTAAGCATACCTCTGATGTATCGTAATCATGGTATTTTTCCTACAGCTTCCATACCTCCTTTATTTATGGCTTCTACATCTATTAATCAAGCTCCTAGTGTTGTTTGTCAGTCTGCTATGAATCCTACTAATCCTTCTATAGAACCTATGAAGGATCGGGTAATTGTTTCTCCTAGTTCTCAACATATTTCAAGTTAGACAAAACATAATCGATCTGCTAATGAATGTCATAAGAAGCATTGTTCTCAAGCTAAGGCTCATAATTCTATTCTTCAAAATTCTTTACCTTCTTCTGATAAGCCTATGCATGATGTGTTGGAAGAAGTTGCTAATAATGATGTTAAAATGAAAGATTATGATGATTCTATTCATATCTTAGATTCTATTTTGATTAATCTAGATGAAGAAGATACTCTTGATGATGTTAATGATGAATATGAGACTATTGAAATTGATATTGATTTACCTAATATCCTTGCACAATAGTTGGCACTTACACCTAGTATCGAACATTATGATTCTCAGGAGGATCCTTGTTTGGAACTGGCTATCATTCCTACTATGTTGGATATAGTCCCTCTTGTGAGTTACCCACCTTACCTAAATGATATAGAATGAGATGGGGATAGTAGGTGACATGCTTGATCAGCTTGTCCTTTATGGTAGCTTTTTTGTGTGTTTACCTATTGTATTGTGCTTCTCCCATGATGTGTTTGCTAAATGTTGTTAGATTCTTTATATGACCCTTGTTGCTTTGCTGGTACAAGGTGATAAAGGAATCAAATATATTGTAAAATTTCCTCTATATGTACCTCTATTCTTCTATATGTTGTTTCATGTTATGTTATACTTGTGCTATTGTTTGTAAATGTTTCCTTGTGTAGTATTCTTGGATTCGGGATCTTGGTAGCACTGATTCTCTTTGGTCTCCATGTCAGGGTTCAAAAAGATTCTTCTTCGTATCTCTTATGTGATCTTTCCTCCATTGTGATTATAGTTCCACTTTCTTTGGGGAATGATGTCAATTCATTTGCAATAATATTATATCTATATATATTATCATATGATCATATTGACCCCACAGCAGGTATATCCCTTTTGTGTTCTCTCTATGTTTATGTGGTATTTCCCTTGATTTTTCTTTGTTTGGGGGTATCTCATAGTGGAAACATAATTAGTGGAGTTGTTTATGTTTCCGTTAAAGCCATTGCTCTTGTTATAGTGTTAGCAATGAATTTAATGTGGGGGTATATGTTCTGCTCACCTATTGCACACATGCACTTTTCGATATACATATATTATTTTTAAAGATACTTTTCTCCCTTTATGGATTAGTGACTAATCCTTAAAGCATGGATTTATATTTAAGATATCTTGATCCCTCCAGTTTCAAAATTTTGATCCCTTAAGGTCAAAGGTGTCCTTAAGACTAGATCTCTTTTATTTTTGTCTTTGCTCTTGTGGAATAGAATATTCCTAAGGGTGAATCCTTGATGGGTTGACTAGTGAGTAGCCACATTCATTAGGTAGTTCAATTCCATCTTTCTAGTTGCAATGTTTCCTTGTGCAATTCACAATGGGACATATGTTCTCATTGGGCAAGGTAATCACACTCTTTCTCTCTTTCCTTTTTTCTAGAGATGTCTCTATTATTGTAATCTTGGAGTTGGAAAAAAATTGAGTCCTTGGGGGCTTGAGGTTTCCTTTGTCCCTTTGATTTCAATAAGATTATCTTTTCATTATGATCTCCTTTACCAAGAGTTTTCATCGAGTCCATACTCTTGCTAAAGTGGGGGCCTAATGTATCATCTTAAAATAGAAGCACTTCCATGTTAAGAACATTTAGCCTTCTGAGTAAGTGGTTTGGAGTCATGTTAAGCACCTTGAATAGGTCTTTGCATGGATCTAGATTTTTCCCCCTGTTCTACCTCTCTCTCCATCTATTTCCAGCCTATTTCCAGCACCTAGTCCTAAGAATTTGAGATCTATGACCTCAGGGTCAAGGTCAATCTCAACCCTAACCTAGCATAGATTCAACCTCAAATCTAGCCTAGGGAAGAGTTGACCTTGACTTTGACCTAGGGTAGAGTCAACCTTGACCTTGACCCTGGGTCCAATTTTTAAGTTCTGGAGGTTTTGGGATGTCGGGCATCAGAAAGTTTAATTTTCCCACTTCTGGGTCTGCTGTTTTGGATTTTAGAATGGTAAACTCTTAAATTGCATTTAATCTAGGTCCATTTCTAGGGGTTAAGGTTAATTGAGATTTAATTCTCCAATGTTGGCCTCTCTAGAATTTTGTGCCATAGATCACTATAAAAGGAAGCCTTCCTCTCTCATTTTAATCCATCCATAATCAAGAAAATGCATGATATCTTTCAATCTACAATCCACTTTTCATGATAAATCTCTCAAGTGAAAGAAAGAAAGAAAGCATTCATTCATCTTCATGCATTCAAGCATTCATCAAGGACATACATTGTTAGCCATTGAAGGATTCAATCTCTTTGGAGCCCCCTTGAAGATTTCTCCATTCACATTCATCCAAGCATCTTCCTATGCTAAGATCCATTCAAGATTGGTGTTGAAGATCTAATGTCATTTATTTGAGACATCCTACATACAATTCTACATTTATTTGGAGCATCCATACTTGTGGATTCAACGATTTGAATCCTCTGCAAGGATTTCAACATAAGCAAGGTGAATAGTTCCATTTACTTTGTTTATATACTACAATTTCAATTACATTTCAAGGTTGATTCCAAACTGGGGTTTAACCAAGGAAAACCCCCTATCCAAACAACAAAAAACATTTTTCTTGCAGGTATAGGTACAGGACAATGAATTGTAGTTCAGATCTGGATACCGTTTTTGCTAAACTTTCAAGATCAATGAACAGAATTTACATCGGAGCTATTTCGGGTCAAGGTAGACCTTCGGTGTGGGGTAAGATTATGCCCTGGGGTAAGATTGTGCCCCAGCGTAAGATTGTGCCTTGATTCTGAGGTCAAGGTTGATCTAACTTTGAGAGACAAAATTTTTCTGTGTTTTCTCTATCTTGGTATTTCCAGTCCAGAGCAGGTTGCAGAATTCCCCAAAACTATACACAGGCATCAGAAAATAGTCTTTTCTAGATTTACCCTATTTTGAGGTTAGTATTTATCTTCTATGCATTTAATATTTTGAGCACGTAATTTCTATAGAAAATTATAGGATTTTCTCCTTTCTTCATATTCTCCATAGTTTGAATCATTTGTGTATTCATCACTTCTTTGTGATTAATCAATTTGGATCTCTCCTTTTGGGAATTTGGATTAGGGATAGATCCTATATTCCCCTAACATATCACATTCCTCATACATCCCCCTCTTACATCATTATCAAACTATATAGTAAGCAAGTAATTTAATGTTTTCAATGTTTCTATTTTTTGAATTTAGAGATTTATATTTTTATGATTCAAATTTAGAAATAAAAAAAATCTTTATGATGTTTCTAAATTGAAAATAAAAAATTCTATTTATATTTTAAATAATTTTGTAAGAAAATAATTTTAGTGTTTTGAATTTAGAAAAACTCTATTTTTATGTTTAGATTGGTAAACAACAATCTCTTTTTATGTTGAGATTGGTAAAGAACAATCTCTTTTAAGTTATCAAGATATGTAGAAGAGATTCATTTTCTTATTAGATATAATACTTAGATTATTTTCAGTCTAAATCATTGTTTTTGATATAAACAAAATAATTTTTTCATACTCAATTAAGCTTTGAAATAATAAATTGTTATAGTTGATTGTAGACAGAATACATTCTTTAGATATAATATTTTGATTGATTTTTAATTTGTTTCAAACCATTGACAGTTTTTTTTGGATATAAACAAAATAATTAGTTTGTCTCAAATCATTGTTACATTTTTTTAAATATATACAAAAATATTTTTTCATATTCAATTAAGCTTTGGAATAATAATTTGTTACAATTAATTGCAAAAAGAATATGAATATGATTGATTTTTCTAAATTTATACCTCAAGTCTTTTTTAATTTATTCCTTCATGTGCATCATCTCAAAATTTAGTAAAAAATATGAAGCAAGTATGAAAGACAAATTTTACACTTCAACGAGGAGTAACAGGCCATAAAATAAAGAAAAACAAGATAACAAACAAATTTGTTTTCGATAGAAAAAGCAGCAAGAGGGTGCTGGCCCATGGATCAAAGAAGACTAATAGCACATTAGTAGTACATTAATTGCACTAGCTTCATAGCAGAGTAAAATTGTCCAGTTTGCCTCTATCAAAACAAACTTGTAGATCCTTAACAAAAAGAACAAACTAGAGTTGTAGTTTAACCAAAAGGTTTTGAAAATAGTAACAGTAAACTGCCACATAGGGCTAAACCAAAGATTTAAAAAATTAACTAAAAATTAGAAGAACCCGAGATAAAAATAGGGACCCAAGGGTCTGGAGTAATACAAAATCACCATTGAATCAACAATAGTTAAATCCTGTCACCCAGCCGCTTGGATAGCAAGGTGCGGCCCATTCTTCCTATAAAAATAGAAAGAGGTCTCTGTTATCCTCATTAGCTTCTAGATTATTATGAGTTGTCTTCTCCTATATATTACATAGAGTCACCACCAATGTGTGCATCACTTTGAGAGAAAATTTATTGGAACCAGTGATGTGGACCTTAATTTCCCTCATATCTTCCTTGATACCCAGAATCTCCTTATCCAAATCATTGAATTTCTGCTTGAGGCATCCTTTGAACCTATCATACCCATCACCATCCATAGTAGCATGCTCACTATGGGGGCAATTGACCTACTAAGTGTGGGGAGAGGGCAGGGTTGGGGTATTGCTGCGAGGGATTTCATTCACTGTGGGCTGGGGATTCAAAGGAAGAATGTTGCTAGACCTAGAAGAGATCAAATGCTTAGTTGAGGAGCTCTTAATTGATCCAGAAGAGCTAGAGGTATCCATGTCCTCTAAAAGCATCATGCTCTTAGAGGTCACTTCCCTTAGTCATCTTTTACACTTTTCCTTGGTAATTCTGTTTGAGCACTGTCGGACGGTACCATCCAAATCAACCTGTTAGTCCATTTTCCTGTTATTGCAAAATCTTATGAAAATGGCCTATTTCATTGCAAGTTTTCTTGAAGTGCCCTTAGTCCTGTGTTCTCCATTTTTGTCACCTTGCTCTAGTCCAATTTGCATGTGCTAAATTGCAAAATCCAGAAAGTTATTGAAATTCTAAGGTTTGTAGGAAACAAATAATTTCAAAATCTACCACAGTGTCAAAAACCCACAGTGTTTCTGAAAATCCATGATGTTTTCAGTCTGTGTGAAAACCTTCATTGTTTTCAACCTTGTGCCTTCCATCTTTTGTGTGCTTATCTTTTGTTGCCAAAAAATTTGTGTGTTTTCGATCCTCTTTCGTCGAAAACCCTATGTGTTTTCGCCCTCGCACTTCTGCCCTGTTTGATGGCATTCCCTAGCTGCACAAGTGCAATGGGTGGTGGGCCTAGTATTTCAATGGGTCTCAAAATGATTTTTTGTTGCATGATCACATGTCAAAAATTTTTGACATGTGACTATGCGACCAGTTGACATCTGGTGCTTGGGGCCCGTTGGCGGATATGTGTGGTGGGACCAGTCTTCTTGGCATTCGGGCAGATTAAAGTTCCGTTTAATCTTGTGGCTATCATTATACCATTGATATAACTTGCTTGACCTTTAATGCAGCAGTATAGTGATAGCTATTGATTCTCATAAGGAAGGCAGGTGGGTCCGTTGACACGTATGCACAGTTGGTGCTATTCTTTTCGTCCATGTATTTGCACAGTGGCTTGTTGTTAGTGGGACCTAGTTTTTAGATGTGTTAGTGGGTCCTATGTCAGTATGACTTGGTGGCTACAGTAAATGGTCATGTGACATGTGGTAGCAAAGGTAGGCCTATGTGTGGGTCTAAGCAGTTTGGCGGTCCCGATAAATTTTTAGCGGCCCGACAAATTTCCTCCTTGTCGCTGGTTCACATAATGTTTGGTGATGCCCTAATTCATCTAGTGATTCAGTGAATAGTGGTCATGTGATCACTAAGTTTTTTAGTGATGGTGGGTAGTATTTTGCAAACCGGTAGAAGTTCTTCAGTTGCCAGTTCGCCAGATAAGGTGGGGCCGGTGTTTGCGGTGACGTAGGTGACAAGATGACAAGGTGGCAATCTCATGGCTTTTCGTGTGTTCACATAGCTTAGTTTTTGGCTATGCAATCATGTGACAACTATTTGGCATCACGGTTGCAGAGTTAAGGCAGGTCCACTACGTGGGTCTTATCGGTGTGCTCAGTTTTGATTGGTCGTTGACTGGTGGTGGGGCCGAGGACTTCTTAGGATGGTTTGTGATCGGCATTGCACTGTTAAGAAGCTGCGGTCACATGATTGCAAAGGTTAGTTTGGTGCCTCGTGATCATGCAACCAAGCATACGATGAAGCCAGAATTCCTGTGATAGTTAAGTGGCATAGCCCGCGAAGTATGAAGATCTAACGGCGGGGATATAAAGTTGATCCCAGTTTAAATTTTGGCCACCAATTCACTGCTGAAATTGTAAGATGACCGTTACTTTTCAAATTCAAACATCTGAGAGGGTTTCCAATGATGGGAAGTACCAAAATTGAATGCTTGCATGGCTAATTTGGTGGGAATGATCTTGCTGGCTGTGCAGTGTGGTCCAGAGTAGCTATGCGGTTGATTTGAAGAGGTTATTTTGCACCTAATGGAGTGTGGTTTTGTGCTTGAGGTGTGTTTGTAGGGGGTTGATTAGACTAGTTTTCATGGCAATTCCTAGTTTTATATCCTGGCTCACAGATTTTCATAATTGCGGATCTATTTGAGATTTTTTGAATTGCTTGGTTTCCTGCCCCTGCATTAGTTTTTAATGTATTTTTGATTGGTGTGGTGGGTGAAGCCCTAGCCTTAGCTGTCCATAGCTTGTTGCAACCTTTTATGAGTTTCCAAGGTAGCTAATGGTATAAAGTGTCAAATTTTTGACTTGTCTAGAGTTCTGAATTTTGTCAGTTCCAGTGAAGGGTTTTGTCCTGTATATTTTCTCCTTCTCTCTGCATATAGAGTGTTCTTCTTTCCTTGCTGGTTGAGAGAATATAGTGCATATTGTAAGTGATTTGTCTTGTGTGTGAGGATTTAATATATTTTTACTATTACCAAACTATCTCCATTTGAATTCTGAGTCCATTAGTCATACATTAAGGGTGTTTGATTTATCTGCTTGTATTGCCTATGTGTTTGCAAGTGGAGTTGTCTTCGTAGAGATAACTGGTTGAGGGTTAGTGTTTATGTATGTATGAGCTGAGGTGTCAAAGATATTTCATGCTTGTCTTCCAGTGGATGCTGGTTAATGTATTGTCTATTCATAGGTCTCTTCTAAGGGGAGGGTCAAAATCCTTTGATGGATAATAGCATGCTTGAATGCACAGGTGGGTGTTAAGTTGAGGTTTGGTCATGGTGTGTGATTGATGTAAGGCATCAACACATTGAATATATTATTTCCTAATTTCATAGCTGTCTCTTGCAGTAGGGTATTTGACTTTGTGGCCCATTGGATAAGGCACTAGTCTATGAGAGACTTAGGGTATCTCAGAGGTCCCTTCTATCCATTTAAAATCATTTCAATTCAGTTCCACCCTTTCCCTTTCTTGTTGTTAGTATAGGTCTCTGGTTTTCAGACTCATTGCATGCAAGTAGGTTATTGCATCAGATTTGGTTTCATTGGGGTATAGGATACCTATAGGAGTCTGGTAACTATTCCACAATAATACATCTACAAGCCTTTTAGTCATCAAGAAGAGTCATGAGTATGCAGATGAAGCAATACCCACCTGAGTGATGTGGAGCTCAAAGAAAAAGGAGGATGCCCTCGATCCTCATCAATTGGCACTTTTTCCCTGTCAAACTTTGGAGTGAAGACTAATCAGTTTGTCAATCATAGTGTAAACCTAGCACCATGTGGGAACAAGTTTAAGAGCCAACACAACCTCTGTCCCCACCTAACTATCTGACATTTTCAATTTCTTGGGCCTCTTCTCAACTTCAGGGGTGCTATCTTCGACCATCTTATCTTTCACTTCCAGAGACACTGGGACATGGGACTCCTCTAAATCCATTGACCTTTTGAAGGGGTTCTATACACACCTCTTGTGGCCCTTTCCATCATGTGGGATAAGGTTAGTTTCCTAGATGAACTAGGAGGGGGATTGAGAGGTGTTATTAGCTCCTAAAATACCAACATTTGGGGTGATATCTGTGATAATTATGGGAGATTGAAGTGGGGAGGAAATGGCCTTATGGAAATTATACAAATAGAGCAAATGGCCTTGGTGAAGGATGGGAATCAGTTTCTTAGGATTTTTGTTCTCTTTTATGTCTAGGATGGTACTTTCCAATGAGTGGAGGAGGTAGAATGGGATGGAAATAAGGTCTCTATTCCTGATATGGTTAAGAAATGATAGGTGATAGTAGTGAAAGATAGTAAATTTTCCCTCTAAAGTGAAATACTTCATAATAATATGAATAACCTTATGCCATAAGTGAAGGAGCAGCTCACAGTTGAAACCTCCAGACTTCTTAAAATGCTTCTCTCCAAGCCTAAAAAATTGGTTGAGGCTGGTCATGTTTGGCATTCTACTAGTTTTCTTGTACTTTCTTCCCTCCATCGATAGCCCCGTTGCTTTTCCAATAAAATCCTCATTGATTTGAAAGTTGATGCCCCCAACAGACACCTTTTTGTTATTCCATGGGGACACAAATTTCTTAGAAATTTGTTCGTTGTGGCCACCCTTCATTCTTTCCATTAAACCCCAAATGCCACTATCTTTGCAGTAGAGAATAAGTAAAGGATCAGAAGTGAACTCCTCTTCAATTTTGTTAGGTTTAATGCCTAGAGTTTTTCCACCCATCATGGCCTGACTAGTTTCCATAGTAGACACCTTCTGAAAATTAGAAATTTGAGCTTTACAATCCATGGATTTTTAAGATAACCTTTTGATGAGAATTTTTCTTAGAAAAGGCATGGGCTAGGTGGTCTTTCGGGAAATGAGCCACGTACAGTGAAATCTAGTGGATCTCTAGGTCTGATAATTAGAAGTTAAGCCATTTTTTCATTAATGTCCTTGATAGTCACAATGACCATTGGGGCCCTCAACAAATCTATGAGCAATGCTACCCATTTTAAATGTTACTCGTGTCATGTTTTTCCTACCCGACTAGCTGCTGGGTCTCCTCTGGTAGCACACTTGCCCCCTACCAACTAACAAACCTAGTCTAGTTGAGCCCAATACTAGCCACCAAATCAGCCATCGAGTTACATTCCTTGTAGGTGTTGGAAATGATAGTTTTCTAGAAGTTGTTGTGAAGCTCCCAAATCTCCACTATGATGGTGTTCACCTGCCACCCTAGGCTTGACCTTTGGTTAATAGCCCCCACAATAACTTTGGAATCCCCCTTGATCATCAGCAACTTAATATTCTTAGAGATGGCAAATTTAATCCTCCATAGAAGATTCGTGCCTTCGGCTTGGTTAATAGTACTATTTATGAGCGACCCAGCATAAGAAAAAAGGCAAGACCCATTATGGTCCCATAGTACACCACCCCCAATCTAGAAAAAATTGTTCACCGCCCCATAAAAGTTTAATTTGATCTAGACAATGGGCGGGGCAACCCATCGAGTAGCCTTCTGGGCAAGCAACTTGGAGCTATCGAACCTAGTGAAGCTAGCTTGCAAGTTCCAATTGTCAGTAGTTTTATCTCCAAGGCTCAAGGGGGTGTCGAGGGAAGTTTCCAATTAGCTGAGGCAATATTCTTACATAGGATCTTGTTGCCCAAATGCAGAGAGGCCTCAAGAAAGGAATCAATCCCCCTAAATATCTTGTTATTCCTTTCTTTCCATATAGTCTAGCAAATGTGCAGGGGGAGCAAGAGCCATAGGAGCTGGAGGAGGGGATGATTGGAAGGGGATCACCAAATAGTAAACTGGTGGACATCCTCCCCAAGGACCCAGCGGATCCCTAGTTTTCCAATAACTCCTTGTCAAATACTAGCAGAGTAGTTGGAGTGTATGAATAGGTGGTTTATAGTTTCCTCCTTTTTGCAGAGGACACATTTTCTGGCCAAGGAGAACCCTCTTTTTATAAGGATGTCATGGGTTAGCACTTTTCCATGCATGAGCGTCCACTAGAAGAAGTTGATTTTTAGAGTGAGGTGAGGGATCCACACATTTTTACAATCTACAGGGTTGTTCTCCTCCTTCAGAAGCAGGTTGTAAGAAGTCTTGAGTGAGAATGTTCCTGCTTGGGTGGGGGCCACAATGATAGATTTCTAGCCATTAATTCTAGGAATTCTGACATTTCCCAAAATTTCCATAAGTTCATTAGCCAAGTGTTCCAACTCAAGACTATTTCTAACAAGGTGCGCTAGATTTTCCCGTCGACCATCATGTAGTTGTAGATTCTATCACCAAGGATAGGCTTGAGGTAAGTCATGAGGGGGGGAAAAACCTCCCAACAAGGGTAGTAAAATTCTAGATCCATGAATCATGCCAGAATCAGATGGATGACCCATTTCCAAGTTGCCAGAAGGCACCCTTAGAAAGCATGGGTTTCCATTTGAAAATATTTTCCTAGAGTTTGGAACCATGGGGAAGTTCATTGTCCTAGTACAACATCCCATAAGGGTTCCCTTGAATGTACTTAGCTTCCATAATTTTACACCAATCCTCTTTTCTTTCTATAAGCTTCCATGCCAGTTTCATGGTGAGGGATATGTTTAGCATGCCAATTCTCCTAAGTCGCAAGCCTCCAAATCTTTTAGGAAGAAAAAAAGTCTCCCAATTGACCAAGGACATCCTCATTTTCTCTTCAAATTCAGCCCACATAAAAGTTCTTTCAATCTTTTGAGGTGAATCAGCCATGAAGATTTTGATTTTGAAGAGGGACAAAAAATAAACAGGTATCCCCTGGAGAGTAGAAGCCACCAGTTGGAGTTTACCAGTGTTTCTTAAGATCTTCCCTTCCCAACAAGAAATTTTCCTCTCGGTTCTTTTGAGGATGGAATTCTAGAGATCTTGAGAGACCTCTTTGATAGTAAGAGTGAAGCCTAGGTAGCTGGAAGGGAGAGAAGTTGACTAGCAGCCCAGGATCTGCAGCACTCTAATTCGGGTCTCAACATGGGTGTTAAAGAAGAAGAGTCTACTTTTCTAGTAGTTGATACACTTCCCTGAGGCCATAACATAATTCTCCAACATGTTCTTCCACTATATAGCTTCAATCACTGAAGAGTACCCAAAGAGGAAAGTATCACCCACAAATTGATACAGGACAGCTTGCTACAGAGGGGAAGCTAGTTTGACACCTTTTATTCTTCCCATGGAAGAGAGCACAGTTAGATTCTTGCTAAGAACTTTAGTGACCATAATGAACCAATAGAGGGTCTCCCTGTTTAAGACCTTTTTCAGGTTGAAAGAATCCCTTTGGGGAGCCATTGACCAACATAGAGAAGCTAACAGTTTGTGTACATTCTTAAATATTGAGAATAACCTTATCATTAAAGCCCATTCAAATAAGAATTTTTAGAAGAAAGGACCAATTAACCTTATCATAAGCCTTAGATATATCAATTTTGAATGCCATACCTAGAACTTTTCTCTTGTCCATGGAGTAAACAATTTCATGTGTAGATATGGCAGCATCCAGGATTTGCCTTCCCAGCACAAAACCTTTATGAGTAAGGTTGATCAGTTTGTCTAGAAGGGGCTTCAGTCTATTAACAATAATCTTAGTGAGGATCTTATAGAATGTTTTTCACAGACTGATAGGTTTGAAGTCTAGCATAGAGGTAGGTTTGTCATTCTTAGGGACCAACATAATATAGGCCTTGTAATGATGCTTCAGTAACCAATAATATCCTAATATTCTTGAAAGAAATGCAAGGGGAACCCATCAGGTCCAGGTGCTTTGTAGGCACCCATAGCAAGGACAACCACTTTTACTTCCTCATCATTTACATGTCTCGTCACATGATCATTGTCAATGTGAGTAACATCACATTAGATGTGCTCTAGGAGTTGGTCATGGATGTTGACCGGGCACATGTGTCCATCATTAGATTATAACTCCCTGAAGTAATTGGTGGCAACATGACTAATTTTGTCCTTCTTAGTAACTTTATCCCCCCTATCATGTGTAATAGTGTTAAAGGTATTTCTTCTTTTGTGGTTTCTAGCAAATCTATGAAAGAAGGTCATGTTTTGGTCACCCTCTGTAAGCCACGGGATCTTGGATCTTTGTTTCTAGTATATTTCTTCCCTTTTCAAGGATTCTTGCCACCTATGTCCTATATTTTCCTCCTCTATTTGAAGCTGGGGGTTGACATGTCTAGCAGTAAGCTGGGCTTGGAGGGATTCAAAAGTCCTCATCAACTCTTTTTTCTCCTTGAAGAAGTCACAAAAATTATGTTTTGTCCAACCTTTGACTTCTCTTCTGATGATTTCCAACTTTAGAGAAATCCTAAACATGGTAGTTCCCCTAATAGGGCTGGCCCTGTTGGCACTGAAATTTTCAGGACAAGACGTCTGGGAAGTATGATGTTCAATTTTAGTTTTACACAATTTGCCTATGTTGAAAAAATCAAAATGATAAAAGAGCATATATGTTTGTTGCTTTCTATTTTCATTTATTAGGTTGTTAATTGTTTTATTCTAATTTATTCAATGCATATTCATTTTGAAAATAAATAATTATTCTAAAAAATAAAATAAGTTAAGTAAAAAGGTGGTGAGAGAGAGTTGAACCCTTGACCTCTCAAGCTGACCTTTTTTCCTATCTACCCTCCTATTCCCTAACCAGTTAGTCTATTTATTTTCTTCGAGAGGATTAGGAGAAGATATTTATTTATTTTCATTTTCATGTGCAAGTGAGAATTTAAGACAACCTTTTACACAGGGAGTAATCTTTCCTTTAATTACTTTTCAAATTTAATAATGAACATATTTGTCTAATAAAGAATGGGGAGAGGGAGTTGAACACTCGACCTATCGACCCATCCCTTTTCCTACCTAACTACCCGACTCTACCCCCTACTGATTACAATATGCTTTTCCTTGAGAACATATGTATAAACAAAGATATTAATATTAGATTGTTGATTTCTTTTTTAATAATTTAGAAATGAATTATTGGGATCATAAAATTAATTGGTTTCTTTTATACAATGTTCTATGTTATATACAAAACTTGGTTTTATTTCTAATTTTATTGTTTCACCTCAAATTACCCTAAAAACCTAAAGTTAAAATACATGATAAGGTGAATAATTAGATAAGTATTATTATGTTTAGGGTTTTGAGATATTTTGGATGTAAATTTTTAGTGCTCATATCCCTAAATATAATTTGGTATCTTCACCTAATGTATTTTTAACTTCAATATTTTTATCTAATAAGGTGAAAAGGCTTTTAATATTTTCACATTATTATTGCAATCTAAGTTATGAATATAATGTAAATTGATTTTTCATCTCTATTTAGGGTTATTTTTTTCTTATTTTATTTCTAATAATTAAAGCTTTAATTTTGTTTTGTTAGAAAACACTTATAAACATTAAAATAGTTATGTTGTGAGAATCAATGTATTAACCCTAAGTGAAATGATTTGATTTTTAAGGTGAGTATTTTCCTCTTTTCATTAGGGTGGAATATAAAACTTTTTACCCTAATGTTTCTTTTTAAAAAATTTCATATTATAATTTACATTACATTATGTTTTATTTTGGAAATAAAAGCAAAATTCTTAAACATAATATTATTTTATTTATTATTTTTGAAAATTAAGGTAATTCCTATGATTTAATAAATAATTTAATTTCTTATGTTCTTGATAATTAAAGTGGATAGCCTATGATTATTATTTTACATTTTATTTTTAAAAATGTGCATACTTGATGTTATATTATAATGTGTTAATTATTAATTAATAAATACATAGTAATAGTTTTTTATGAAAACCTAATATATTGTGAGTGTAATAATTTTTATTTTTGGCTACTTAATGTTAGGTGTTATGTGGAGGAAAATTAAAGGTTGGATTATTAATGCACAAAGCACCTAAAGAAGAATGAGGATAAATTATACAAGAAATATTTCCCTAACAATCATTATTATGGTTTGTTTTGTATTTTTGGGGGTAGTTGATATGATTAGGTCTTGTGAAAGGGCATGTCCTTTCACAGGGAACCATTGGCAAATATATTTATATTAGTTCATATTGTGAATAAGGGACACAATCGAATATCATGGCAAAAATAAATAAAAATTGGAAACTTATCCTGAATTACAGATTTGAACATGATATCCAAAATTTCAATTGCAAATATCAGATAAGTGCTTGTGCCTTAAAGTTAATATATTTTATTACTTTCAATTAGTTCTACGGATTACTCTATGAACTAGGGTATCCTACTATGTTTTTTATCTGATGCATTTATTTATGATAAATTTATACAGTTTGAATATCAGTAGCATGGTCTGAGAACCTGTTATTGTTCCTTTCGGGCTCTTAAGTTGGGTTAAAAACCATAGGACTAATTGTATAAGTTGTTTAAATATTTGTTTCATTTGAAGCCTATAGGTTGATGGTCTTGCTTTATAGGAGTGAGTTACCTTAAAACCATCTCCGTCTATACATAGGATTGATATAATTGACTCTATTCCTGATTTGGTATCAGGCACTGGTCTATCTTTTCATTTGAAATTGTCATTTGTTCTTTCTGTAGTTTATGTATTATATCTATTATCTTCTTCATAAAATGTTCAATTAGGTTTTAATAGTATTTTCAAAACTTATTTTAGATTTCAATCTATCTGACAATTAGGATATTAGGTTTATTTTCCTCCAAAGGATTGTTAACCCCTTTGGAAGGATTTTCTTTTATTGTGCACGTATTTGTGTAGTTAGAAAGCATATTTCATTCAGGCTTACCAGCCTTGGCTAAATCAAGCCAGAATTTTAGAGGCACTTGTTTGTGACTGTCAGTTGGCCTCAAAATTGTCCAACATTTTTGAGCACCAACAAATTGGCGACTTTACTGGGGATGCTATCAGTTAAGGATAGTTTCAGAATCTCTGGTTATTATTAAAGAGACTCTACTGGGATATAGGACTCAGAGAAGTTATATTTTTCCTCACAAAAGGTGAGGTGCTGACTCTAAAACATAATTTGGGAAAATCCTATGTTAGGGAGAAGATCTCTAAAGAAAAATTCATTCATTGAATTGAAACCGAATAGGAGGAATAAGAAATCAAAAAAGAAAATGTTGTACTTATCTCCCGAAAAGCAACCTGACAAAGATGAAGGTCAGGAATTTGCTTGTGAGCAGTTCCCAATTTCAAATCACCATAGCCTAACATGAATAATAGTGAGTATAGAAACACTTTTCCATACTCTAAGCCTGGTAATCAAGAGGCTATGTGTGAGCAGGAGTAGGAGGATAGGTGGATGGATGATATAGTTGAGGGTATGATTAGATTGGAGCACAAAGATAAGAGGATGCTCAGAGCCCTTAGAAGATAGTCAGATGAAGCTCCTAGGAAATTGGGAATAGAGAGGGAAAGAATTATTTCACCTGATAGAAGTGATGGCAGAAATAGTGATGAAGCTACAAATAAAAGTATTCAGGTGTCAGTTTATACTCCTCATAGAAAGAACAACAACCAAGTTTTTAATAACAGTTATGTTAATCCTATGTTTGAACCAAATAATGCAGAAAGGGTTACATAAATTGATAATGATTGGTTTAGGGTTTTTTCTAATCCAATGTATAACATTGATAATGAGCGAGCAAAAAATAACATTCACTATGAAAATCAAGATGATGCACAAATGAATGCAAGGAATAATAATAATAGTGAACGGCATAATCAAAACAATAAAATGAATTCCTTGGGATATGATCAACATGCACAGTTTGATCACCAAGTTAAATTTTATTAGAGTAATCTAGATCAACATCATGATAATGAATGTGATTTGAGTAACATGCAAAGATGGCTTGTGGGAAATAGAAATGCCTACAATTTATTCAATAATGATGAACACGATCAATCCCAATATGTCTAATGTGGACAAGAGCGGAGGGATAATGATCACTTTGGTCATAATTTTAATTGTTCTGAGCCAAATTATAATGAGAAGCATTATAACAATATGCAAGGAAATGAAAATATTAATGAAGAAATGGGGGTTCATTATTATAATAAAGATGAATGCCCTAAATTTTATGGCCAAAGAAAAAGGGGCTACCATGCGCAGTAGTTAGATGAAAAGCACAACAATAACATGCTTCAATGCAATCTACACACACAACAATCCAGACATGTTGATTCTACCAGCCATCAACAGTATGACCTGCATAATAAATCTCACCATATTGATAATAATATGCAGCCCAATAGGGAGAGCAGGCTAGGCGATAATGGTGAAACACAACACTATGCGCAAGATGAAAAATACATACACCATGCATAGCAAAAAATACAAGGTGTTGAGGCATGTTATCAGACATATAATAAATTGTTAAAAGGCACGTATGGGCAGCCACATGATGCGAAGAATATGCATTCTAATATCTAGCTTGATAACATACGTTATCCACATGGGAAAATGGATGATTACAAGTCTACACAAGGAGAAGTGAAAGGTGGTGAGAACACAAAATACAATAATAACCACTTTCCTTTGCAAAAAGAGGAGAATATTAATGTTTTCAGTAAGACAATTGATAATATACAAAAACCTAGCTTCTACGGTGAAACATGTGGAGAGCATAATGTTTTTAAACTTGGGCAAAATTGGAATAGTGAGCAACGTATTAACACACATAAGCAGCACAACAGAGATCATAGACCTATGCAAGAGGACTATTATTATAAAGATAATAATAATATATGTAAACAAAGTCAAATATAGCGGTAGGTAAGTAATACTAATACACTTGCACATAAGAATGATAGTTATTATGAGGATTATCCTTATGCTAATAATGCGTGACACCAGTATAATGGAGTTTTGTGTGAGAATCAACTTGTGCAAAAGAATACACAATAGTGTACAGTTCACGCCCAATGCGATGATATACTTATTCCACATGAGCAAATATATGGTCACAAGTTTTCCCAGGAAGGAAATAGCTACCATAAATATAGTAAAAATCAACAAAATGAGAGCTTGTGTGAGCAGACAAGGGGGTTTGTGCAAGACCAGATGAATATGCACCAGCAAGTAGATGACAATAATAAATTCGGTGAGTGTCATGTGCAGCATATGGAGGAATACAAAATGGTGAATAATACCATGAATAGCATTGATTTTGATAAATGGTAGTAGTTTAACAAATGTGATAAGAAAAAAAATAGTGTGTATGCGCAGCCTCTAAACACACATTATCCACATGAACAACAATATGGTCAGCATAACTCTAGCTCATCTACATAAAAGGGAGGATACATTCAAAATAAATTAAATTATCATGGACAACCAAATTATTCCATGAATGGTCCGCATATGTGTGCTGGAGAAGAGTAAGGCATGCACTGGAGAAACACAGAGGCCTATGTTGGGGCTTTCAAGTAGCCTCAAGGTGTGGATTACTAGCAGCACCAGCAATTACACCCATGGCAAAGCGATTGGAAGCCCATTAATCACAATAAGAAGAAAAATTATGAAATGGAGAATATTAATTATAAGCATGCACCAGATTATATTACGTAACAAACTCATATGCATGGAGGTTATTATCAGTAGCATGATTTTTCAAAACCTATGCAAAAGGAAGAATGTGTGGATAAAAACATGTTCAATCAGCAAATACATTATAGGTGTTACCCTAATATGTATAAGCAGTCAAATGAATTCACAAATGACTGGCATGTGAGTAGCGATGAAATAAAATGTGGAAATAAATATTTATATGAGGTTGGAAATAATGCCCGTGAACAGCCATACATAAATCATAAACTTGCACAAGATTGTGAAAAAGAGAGTTTTAATACTGAGTAGAATAATAATACATATTTTCATAAATGATAAGCTGATTATCATGAGTTTGTGAAAGAAGGAGTAAAAGGTGGTGAGCCACATTATAAACAAGGTAATTATTATCAACTTACCAAGAATGATATATATAATGGAAATGATAATGGTGATAAAAGTATTCATTTTAATTTTGAGAATATAAATAAAGATGTTAATCCACGGTAGAATAATTATTTATATAGTGGAAACATTAATGTGGGGAGAAATAAAATACATAATCAATTTATTGAAGACAAATATAAATATAATCATGGTCAAAGTGCAGGAGAATATACATCTCCAGAAAACCATGCGCAAAGCCAGGGTGCTGCATAGGTTTTTAATACTTTTACAGAGGATTTAAGAGATGAATGCTTGCAGAAAAATGGAGATTACACATTGGGAAGAGGTGAGAATTATTATATTAATTCATAGCCTACAAGAAATGCTACACAGAAAAATCATGCATAGTCAATGCAGAGTTCAATGTATCCAAGAGGAGGCCAAATTTATGCACAACCAAATGCTATGGGCACAAATCGGCAACCTGGAAATCCTGCACAACAACAACACCAACAATACAGAGGAGGGATGCCAAATCCAATGAATATGGCTTAGTAGCCTCATAGTGGTCAATATGGTAATGTGGAAAATCAATGGCAGAGAGGTAACCCTATTTCCCAAAATCAATATTTTTAGAATAACAATAATAGAAATTTATTTGATACCAGATTTTAGGAAGTTAATGAAAGATATAAACCACTGGATTTTTCAAATGTAATATGTTTTCCCAACCTTATACCCGACAAATTAAAGGCTGCTATCCCTAAGTTTACTCGTGATGGATCCCAAATAGCAAAACAACATGTTATTAATGTCAAAAACATTATTTATGAATTCGACATTACTTACGAGGATGTGCATATGAAAATGTTAGTACTTTCACTCAAGGATAATGCAGATGAGTGGTATCAAAATTTTCTAGACAAATCAATAACCAGTTGGCAAAGCTTTGTCGATCAATTTATTGAAGAAATTGGGGATCACAAAGACCCATCTTTTTCAACTCATGAATTGACCAATATAAGGAAAAACATGAATGAAATAGTGAAGGAGTTTAATAAAAGGTTTAAGAAGGTATTGAATAAGATTCCAAAAGATATCTGCCCTATTGATCCTTTTCTAATCACATTTTATTTGACAACATTTGATGTCAAAATGAATTATGAGATAAGGTCTCATAACCCAACAACCTTACAATAGGCTTTCAAAATTACATTAAATATTGAAAATAATAGAATAGTTGTCGGGAGAGTTGATAAGAGAAATGACCCAAAGCTATTCAATCCTACAATACTGAAAAAGAGCACTGAAAGTGATAAGATGGATGAATTAGCAAGTTTAATGAAGAATTTACAACCAAACAAAAGCCACTTTCAAGTAGGAAGGCCTGACAGAAATTTCAATAGGAATGATAGATACAGGTTGCAGGACATGCCCTACCATAGAAAATGGAAAGATGGAAAGCTTTTAAAAAGGTAGATAGATACTCTAGACCCTCTTAAGAAATATAATCATTTCATAGGGGATGATTTTTGGTGTGACATTTTTAAAATGCCTCACCCTTAGGAATAATGCCTTATAGCACAAAATATTCTGGAAGAGGAAAACCAGGGATATGAGGAGAGGCCTGTGATAAATGCTCTTTCATCTACACCCTTTTGGTCAGGAGATAGCGATGATTTAGATAGTGAATACATACCAGATGAAAGCTACAAGAGGTTAGGTGACCATTAAGAACAACAAGTCTTTTCAGATAATGATGAGAGTCCAGATATTAGAAGGACAATAAAAGAGGAAAGAGAAGCTTACACTGTGGCAGCAATGGAACAGGTTTTTAGCAACTATCACTTAAGGAACATGAATGTGAACTTAGGTAATGAAAAAATAGCAAGGATGTACAAAATTTCAAACAAGAATGCTGAGATAAGAAAGGCAAAGAACGATCAATCTAACTTTGGCTCCTAAGATGAAGGAGGAACTCATTAAGATGAGGGATGCTAGTATCATCAAGTTGATTAGACACTCTACTTGGGTTTCAAATTTGGTATCCGTTAGGAAAAAGAACAGAGATATTAGGCTTTGTGTGGATTTCAAAATTATAAACATATCTTTGTTAAAGGACAATTATGCATTACCCAACATGGAGGCATTATTACAAAAGGTTCCAGGAAATGAATTATTATCCATGATGGATGGGTTCTCTGGGCAGAATTGGGTAAAGGTTAAAGAAGAAGAACAATACATAACAACATTCACTACACCATGGGGTACATATGTTTATGCAAAAATGCCATTTGGACTTACGAATGCTAGAGCTACTTTTCTAAGAGCCATGGATGTGGCTTTTGGGGATTTCATTGACATAATCATGGTAATATATTAGGATGATATCACAGCTTATTCTAAGAAGGTAGAAGATCATTGCAAGCATCTATTGAAAATTTTCAAAGAGCCCTTGAGTATGGAGTATCATTAAACCCAAAGAAATGTCATTTTGGGGTAACTGAGGGTAAACTCCTTGGTCACATTATTTCTAAGGAAGGAGTCAGAATAGACCCAGAGAGGATTGAAGCAATTGATAGAGTTCAGATTCCTAAAATGTTAAGGGGATTCAATCTTTCTTTGGACAAATCGACTTTGTGAGAAGGTTTGTCCCAATTTTTTTAGAGATCATAAAACCTATTACAAAGATGTTAAAGAAAGATGCAGTTCTAAATTGGACAGATGAGGCCTTAGAAGAATTTGCTAACATTAAGAAAGAAATCAAAGAAGTGCCAGTTTTGAAATCTCCTAATTTTTCCAAACCATTTCAGTTGTTCTCCTTTGCTTCTTTCCACACCATTGCAATAGTCCTGTTATAGAAAAATGATGAAGGATACGAGCAACCAATAGCTTTCTTCAGTAAAACTCTACAATTTTCTGAGTTGAATTATGATATACATGAAAAGAAGGCTTACACATTAGTTAAATCAGTGAAATCATTCAAACCCCATCTCATTGGAGCTAAGATTGTGGCATATGTACCTAATGCGGTAGCTATGGATGTGTTGAGGCAATCAAAGGTTATAGGTAAAAGATGTTGATGGATAAATTAGATTCAAGAGTTTGATATAGAGATTTAGATCACCAAGTTAATCAGAGGACAAGGATTGGCTAAACTTATGGCAGAAACAAATTTAGATGTAGCACAAGTGAACTAGGTAGATTTAGAAAGTTTAGAAATGAGCATTGAACAGTGTCCATGGTACATAGACATAGTCTACTTCTTAAAGCATATGAAGTGTCAAGAAGGTCTAAGTGATAATCAGAAAAGAATTATAAATTTTCAAGCATCAAGATATGTACTGATTTAGGGAGACCTATATTGGAAACATAGTGATGGTATCCTCCTATTTTTCTAGACACCTATCAGGCCAAGTCAGTTATTAAGGATTTACATGATGGGGTATGCAATGGTCACTTTTTGGCTAAGACAACTAACAAGATATTGAAAGCTGGGTATTACTAACCCCATATATTCAAGGATTGTTATGATTATCTTAAAAAGTGTGAGTCTTGTCAGAAGTTCTTTGAGAAACTGAAATACAATGGTGCTTTACCCCTTATTTCATTACAGACTGAGGAACCTTTCAAAATGTGGGGAATAGACATTATTAGGGAAATTGCAGATGCTTCGAGTGGAGGTCACCGATGGATATTGGTTGCGATAGACTACTTTACAAAATGGGTTGAAGCTATACCCATGAGACATGCTACGAGCAAGGTGGTCACTGAGTTTTTGATAGACAATATACTTACCAGATTTGGAGTACCTTGTAAGATTCTTTGTGAAAATGGCATGTGTTTCAGATCTAAGGAATTTTTAGAATTTTGTGAAAAATATGGCATCAACCTATCATACTCATCTTCATATCATCCACAAGGGAACGGTCAAGCAGAATCAAGCAATAAAAATATACTAAAGATTATCAGAAGAATGTTGAGTAACAATAAAAAGGCATGGGACTCAAAGCTAAATCTAGCTTTATGGGAAAATAGAGTAACAGTGAAAAGATCGACATGTTTTACTCCTTATGAGTTTGTTTATGGAAAACAAGCAAGGTTACCATTGAACAATCTCCTACCAGTTTACAGGTTCATCCAAGAAGAAGAGCTTGAGGATGTAAATTTTATGGAAGATAGGTTGAGCTAGTTAGTAGAGCTAGATGAGATGAGAAGAATAGCGCAAGAAAGGAATCTTCATCAACAATGATAGATTAAGACCCTACATGAAAAGAGAGCATCAAACAGACCTTTCAAAGAAGGTGATTGGGTATTAAAATGGAATGTGAAAAACCAAGACAAAGGAAAACATGGTAAGTTTGAGGCATTATGGTTAGGACCTTACATGGTCATCTCAAAAGTCGGTAAAAATTCATATTATCTATAGGATACTGATGAAGTCATTCAGGAGTTCCCAACTCAAGATCATTATTTTAAGCCATTTTTCTCCTAAAATAGGAACTATTCTCTAACTTGTATGTTATTGTTTTTGTTTTATTTAAGCCTCATGTTTCTTTTCTGACTGTGGTCTACTTCTCTAGAGATAACTAGGATATTGCTGCATCTAGGCATGAATGCACATCCCCAATAAGAGCCACTATTGGCACTGAAATTTTCAAGACAAGACATCAGGGAAGTATGATGTTCAATTTCAGTTTTACACAATTTCCCTATGTTGAAAAAATCAAAATGAGAAAAGAGCATATATGGTTGTCGCTTTCTATTTTCATTTATTAGGTGTTGGTTAATTGTTTTATTCTAATTTATTCAATGCATATTTGTTTTGAAAATAAATAATTATTCTAAAAATAAAATAATTTAGGCAAAAAGGCAGTAAGAGGGAGTTGAACCCTCGACCTCTCAAGCTGACCTTTTTTCCTACCTATCTACCCTCCTATCCCCTAACCAGTTAGTCTATTTATTTTCTTTGAGAGGATTAGGAGAAGATATTTATTTATTTTCATTTTCATGTGTAGGTGAGAATTTAAGACAACCTTTTACACAGGGAGTAATTTTTCCTTTAATTTGTTTTCAAATTTAATAATGAACATATTTGTCTATGTATTTATATATTTTCCAATTTTAGGAAAAAGAATGGGGAGAGAAAGTTGAACACTCGACCTCTCAACCCATCCCTTTTCCTACCTAACTACCCGACTCTACCTCCTACCAATTGCTCAATGTTTTTCCTTGAGAACATATGTATAAATAAAGATATTAATATTAGATTGTTGATTTCTTTTTTAATAATTTAGAAATGAATTATTGGGATCATAAAATTAATTGGTTTCTTTTATACAATGTTCTATGTTATTTATAAAACTTGGTTTTATTTCTAATTTTATTGTTTCACCTCAAATTACCCTAAAAGCCTAAAGTTAAAATATGATAAGGTTAATAATTAGATAAGTATTATTATGTTTAGGGTTTTGAGATATTTTGGATGTAAATTTTTAGTGCTCATATCTCTAAATATAATTTGGTATCTTCACCTAATGTATTTTTAACTTCAATATTTTTATCTAATAAGGTGAAAAGGCTTTTAATATGTTTCACATTATTATTGCAATCTAAGTTATGAATATAATGTAAATTGATTTTTCATCTCTATTTAGGGTTCTTTTTTTCTTATTTTATTTCTAATAATTAAAGCTTTAATTTTGTTATGTTAGAAAACACTTATAAACATTAAAATGGTTATGTTGTGAGAATCAATGTATTAACCCTAAGTGAAATTATTTGATTTTAAGGTGAGTATTTTCCTCCCTTCGTTAGGGTGGAATATAAAACTTTTTACC
>BSBK01011159.1:2500-20000 GCA_027943335.1 Chamaecyparis obtusa
AATTGGATCTGATATTTGCAAAGTGAGTTGTATGTTTCTCAGATCAATATTATTGCTACTTTCTAACCATTGTAATAGTCAAAATCCTTTTAATAGAGGTTGACCTAATAGTCATAGTTATAATCCTTTGAACAAGGTTTCATTCTAATGGAGTGTATGCAAGTAATATAACAAGGTGCACTTTTAACAGATTGGTTGAAATTGATGGGGAGGTTATGATAGACTAGCTAGTCTATGCCTTGATCCTTACCCAAGGACCCAATTGTACTAATGAAACCTATGAATGGTCTATAGGATACCTTACTCATGCAAGGACCCCCTGACCTACCTAAACTAACCACCAAGTTTATCTACTTCTTCTTGCAACATTCCAAGCTTTGGTTTCTAGCTTCGTCCCTTACATAGGCTCATAAGGGTCTTTCAGGGTTTAGTTCCCTTCCCAAGCTCTAATAGAGGATTTGATGAGTTCAAAGGTGTTTTTTGGGATATTTGACACATCTTCCATGCATTAGCAAGGTTGGGTCATAACCCAATTTTAGAGTTCCTTTGCAAATTAGGGCTACAAGGAAGTGCCCAATTAGGTCTCCTAGTTTTGTAAGGCTTTTGCCTCCTTCCCCTCAAAGATTCAAAACTTCTATTTTAAAGAACATCCTCTTCAAATGACTAGACCTCAATGATTTTTGGGGTCTCAGGCCACCAACAGGCCATACAATGCCTGAACCAAGATTGAGGGTTTTAAGGGCTATTTGGGGCTTTCAGGGTCACAGTGTTTGAAGTCTTCACCAGCACCACTCTTGGCTTGTTCAGGATCTCTCCTCCTCAACACTGAGCCTTCATACATTTTTTTTGCATCCCTCCAAAGGGCATGCCTTGAAACTCACTACTCTATTCATGAGAGCTTCTTCATTGTTGACTGCTCCTAGTGGGGCACTGCCAAGCTCACCTAGGGCATAGTTAAACAATTGCTTCCACCTACATTCTGGGGCCCTACTTGAAAATATATATAGGGTAGGGTCTACACTACCTTATCCAAAAGTTCCATGGTGTTTCCATGGTGGGGATAGGAGCTACAGGCCCTACTTCATCAATCCCTTCAAACTGAACAATGGACTGGCAGACTTACAAAACTAAGAATATACAAGTTAAAACAACCAAACCTAGTCTAAATACTAATAAATGAAGTAAAATGAAACACAATACTATCACACAATCATAGGATATCACTAGCAATGCTTTGATTCAACACTTCAAGCCATAAAAATGACTGTTACACACTGTTATTTCATATACAGTCTGATTCCTCCGTACATCTACTATACACAATGCTTGCTAATCCTTGCATTAGGGTTTTTCATGTCTAATATAGGATCCTCCTCAAGATTAGATCCTAGTTAGGGTTAGGAGCCTCCTTGGTAAGGTTTAGCCTTCACATAAGAAAAGTTACTACGCAACTTTTGAAAAGTTGCTAGCAACTTTTGGAGAAATTTTTATTGCTTGAGAAACTTTTTGCTCACTCCACTCCTAAGACCATTCTAAGGTCTTTTACATGCCCAGATAGTGTGAAAAATCTCCTAACCCCTATGTTAAGACTTAGACAACTCTAGAAATGAAGTGACCTCAGGATGCTAACCTACCCTGAGTCACTGTACAACCAAGTAGGAAGTTACGCAACACAACCAAGACCTCTGCTTAGGTCTTCACAAACAAGCATGAGCTAAGCTCTTATTTACTTACATACTTCACTTAATAAGTTTCATCACAACCAAAAAATAGTGGGTGGGAGCCCTTGGAAGGGTTCTCCTACACCATACTCCCCCTCAGCACAAACTAAGGCACTTTGGGGTCAAGGAGCACTAGATCAACTCCAAACTTCTTGAACTATCCTTCCTCAATCCAGGTGGCTTCAGATTTAGGCTGATCCATCCATTTGATCAGATGCTCCATGTAAACTTGATGCCTAGTAGTCTTCTTCACTCTAGATTTTAGGATATTCTCTGCTTTGGCTGGCTTCTTGTTGGGCATTGCATTGGTGTCCATGTCTTGTAGCACCTTTGGTGGAGCTGTACCTTGCTAAATGATATCTCCTTTGAATATGATCAGGTCTACAACATTAAACACCAGTGAGATGACTAAGTCTGATGGCAAGTCCACTCTATAAGCATTCTCTCCATATTTAGCTAAACTTTTACATGGGCCTACTCTCCTCATTTGTAGCTTGGTGGGCATGCCCTTCTACATCCTTGCTTTGTTAAGATGGACCATGACATAGTCCCCAATCTGAAACTGTACTTCCTTCCTCTTTTCATCCACTTTAGCCTTGAGTCTTTGAGTGGATTCCATAATGGTATTCTTCACTTGCTCTTGAACCTCCTTGATTGTTTGAGTAAAATCTTCAACTTGTCCACTCTTCAACTCCATAGAACCTAAATCTCTCAACTCACACACTCCTCTAGGGTGTCTTCCATAGACTATCTCAAAAGGACTCCTTCCTGTGGTCCTATTTACACTATCATTGTAAGCATATTTAGCTTGAGATATCACAAGATCCCAAGTCTGCCCATATTCCTTTTTCAAACACCTTAGCAAGTTGCCAAGCACCCTATTTATGACTTCAGTTTGACCATCAGTTTGAGTATGATATGCTGAACTGAAAGAGAGATTAGTTCCTAACCTTTTCCATAAGGTTTTCCAAAAGTGGCCCATGAACTTGCTATCCCTATCTGACACAATACTCAAAGGGATTCCATGGATCCTAACTATCTCCTTGAAAAAGAGATGTGCTACATAGGTTGCATCATGAGTAGTTCTACATGGAATGAAATGAATCATTTTAGAGAACTTGTCTATCACAACATAGATGCTATCCATACTTGATTTTTTTTTAGGGAGTCCAACCATGAAGTCCATGCTCACACACTCCCAAAGCCTATTTTGAATTGGCAAAGGTTGATAGAGTCCTTCATTTCTTGAACCTCCTTTAGCTCTTTGACATACTCCAGATTGCTCTACATACCTTCTCACATCCCTTGCTAGCTTAGGCCAAAAGTAGTATCTCTGTACTAACTCCAATGTTTTTTTTATGCCAAAATGTCCACTTAGACTTCCATTATGCTTCTCTTGAATCAGATTTTCCCTGATGGATCCTCTAGGTACACATAGCTGATTACCTTTGAACAACAATCCATTTTGAAGGGTATAATCTGCAAACTCACCATGGAAATGGTTCTCAAACTCTAGGCACACCTTGTAGGCTTGTGAGAAGTCTTCATCCTCCTCATATAAGTCTTTGAAACCTGCTACTCCAATGCTTTGCAGCTGTACTTCTTGGATAGTCAAAAGCTTCCTACTCAAGGCATCTGCTACCTTGTTGAGCTGCCCCTTCTTGTGCTTGATTGTGAAAGTAAAGGATTGGAGATACTCCATCCACTTCAAATGCTTGTTACTAAGCTTCTCTTGAGTTTTTATATAGCTTAAAGCATGATTATCAATAAATACAACAAATTCTTTTGGCAAGAGGAAATGCCTCCACTTCTTGAGAGATTGTACCAATGCATACAACTCCAAGTCATAAGTTGAATACTTCTTCTCTGTCTCATTGAGTTTTTCACTAAAGAATGCCACATGCCTTCTTTCTTGACTCAATACACCCCCTACTACTACACCACTTGCATCACATTCAATGGTGAGCAACTTGTCAAAAGTAGGTAAGAGTAAGATAGGTTTGCTAGCTACCTCTTGCTTCAATGTTTGAAATGCTTTCTTAGCTACCTTAGTCCATTTTAACTTGGTTTTTAGTCCTCCTTTGATGGTGTCAAGCATTGGTGCACATTTCCCACTGAAGTTCCTCACAAACTTTCTATAAAATTGTGCCAAGCCATGAAAACTTCTAACTTCAGTCCCTGTTTTAGGGGCAGGCCAATTCAAGATTGCCTCCACCTTGCTTGGGTCCATTTTTAGAGTACCCTTGGACACAACAAAGCCCAAATAAACCAGCTCTTGCTGCAAGAACTCACACTTTTCTAGGTTGATAGCTAATTTCTCTTCATGGAGTCTCTTCATGACCAACCTCAAATGCTCAAGATGCTCTATTTTTGTCTTGCTATAGATGAGTATATCATCTAGATACACCACTACAAATCTTCCTATGAAGTCCTTCAAGACCTCATTCATTAACCTCATGAAGGTTCTTGGGGCATTGGTAAGCCCAAATGGCATCACAAGCCATTCATACAAACCATCTATGGTTTTAAAAGCAGTCTTCCACGATCACCTTCCTTGACTCTAATTTGGTGATAACCACTCTTTAAATCCAACTTAGTGAAGTACATAGCACCTCCTAAGCAATCCATCAAATCTTCTATTCTTGGAATTGGGAACCTATACCTGATAGTGATCCTATTGATAGCCCTTGAGTCTATGCAAAGTCTCCATTTTCCTCCTTTCTTGGATGCTAAAACCACTGGGACTGCACATGGACTAATACTCTTCTTGATCAGCCCTTGATCTAACAACTCTTACACTTGTCTTGCCACTTCCTTGTTTTGATCTGGGGTAAGCTTTTAGGCTACTTTGTTAGGTAGAGATGCATTGGGCACAAAGTCTATTTGATGACGTATGGCCCTTCTTGGAGGTAAATTTTCTAGGGTTCCATCACTCACTATATCTTTAAATTCTTCCAACATTTGTTGCACTTCCAATGGTGCTTCTACCTGCAACTTCTTGTCTTCTTCCTTTGGCTTCACCATGATAGCACATCCTATGGTCTCCTCATCATGTAATTCTTGTAGGAACTCCTTACCACTGGTAAGCAATACACTAGGTGTTTTAGAATTTCCCTCTTCATTCTCTATTAAGGATTGAATCTTAAAAGTCTTCCCATCCTTCTTGAAAACAATGGAGTTTTCCTCTCCATCATAGATCACCTTCCTATCAAATCACCACAGTCTTCCCAATAGAAGATGGCATACATCCATGGGCAAGACATCACAAATCACTTTGTCTTTATAGCCTCCAATTGAGAACTCCACCCATGTCTACTCATTAACTAGCACACTTTGCTCCTGGTTCAACCAAGTCACCTTGTAAGGATTTGCATGGGGAACCTTTGTGAGTTTGATCTTCTTTGCTGCTTCCTCTGCTATGATGTTATCAGTGGACCCTACATCTACAATAACTTTGCAAACTTTTCCTTGTATCTTGCACCTGACTCTAAAAAGAGCCCTCCTCTGCTTGGGTTCACCTTGATTAGGTTTCCTTATGAGTACTTTCCTGAACATCAAGTGCTCACCCAATTCTGATTCTAACTTGCTGACCTCATTGGTACATGAGATGCTATTGTCTTCTTGGGTATAGGCTACCCTCTTTTCATTTCTTGAGGCTGATGGTTTATTAGGACACCTATAGGTAGGGTGTCCAAGCTATCCACATTGATAGCATTTCATTGTGGCAAAGTAGGAGCTTCTTCTTCTTACTCCTCTTCCTCTATTTCCTTGAGAACCTCTTCCTCTACCAAAAGATCCTCTTGTACTGACTTCTGAACTTTGTTCCAAAAGTCTGCTCTCCCCTTGGCTTCTTGAGTCACTACCTCTACTAGAACCTCCTCTTTGACCCCCTCTAGAGTCTCTACCTCTTCCCCAATTCTTGGAGTTAGGTTCTTGCTTTCTTCTTTGTTTATCTTCAAGATTTTGTGCCATATGCTGACACCCAAGTACTATGGTGGGAGTAAACAAACTCATCTCCTCTTCTATGCTCCATTTCAAACTACTTAGGTACCTTGCGACTTTGATACTTTCATCTTCTTTGATCTTGGATCTTAAGCTCAACTTGTGGAACTCTTCAGTGTAGGTGGCTACATCCATCTCCTTTTGTCTAAGATTCAATATCCTCCTATGCTACTAGATTTTATAATCTACTGGTAGGTATGCTTCCCTAACTTTATTGACCATTGCTTTCCAATTAGAGATTGGGTTCTTTCCCTCTTTCTCCCTTTCATCTTGCAAGTAGTTCCACCAGGTTAAAGCTTGTCCTCTGAACCTAGATTTGGCCACTTTGGCCTTTTGTGCCTTTGAGTTCTCTTCACATTCAAAGTGATTCTCCATGCCTTCAATCCATTGCATCACAAGCTCTATATCCATCCTGCCAGTTAGTAATGGGACACCTTCAAGTGCCTTGCTAGTGATAGCCTTCAAGGCTTTAAGAAATTGTTCATCTTGGGTTGGAGGATCAGGTGTAGGTACATCATCATCAATGGTCTTCTCTTTCCCTTTGGCATCTTGCTCCTCCATCCTATCTTTCACCTTATATGATTTTTCTTAGACATCATCCAAGAGTTGTTCCATCTGATACAACCTTTCTTGTAGGAGTCTATTAGCTTGCTCCTGATCTTCCACCTTCTTAGCAAGCTCTACATTAGTCACCATTTTCTTCTTTTGTGATGATCCAATTGATTCTTTTGATGGTTGAAACATCCACGATCCACTTCCCAAGCCTTAAGAGGCTCTGATACCAACCTGATGGGGAGGTTAGGATAGACTAGCTAGTTGATGCCCTGATCCTTACCCAAGGACCCAAGTGTACTACTGACACCTATGAATTGTCTATAGGATATCTTACTCATCGAAGGACCCCCTAGCCTACCTAACTTGACCACCAAGTTTATCTACTTCTTCTTGCAACATTCCAAGCTTTGGTTTCTAGCTTCATCCCTTACATAGGCTCATAAGGGTCTTTTAGGGTTCAGTTGGCTTCCCAAGCTCTAATAGAGGATTTGATGAGTTCCAAGGTGTTTTTGGGACATTTGACACATATTCCATTCATTAGCAAGGTTGGATCATCACCCAATTTTAGATTTCCTTTGCAAATCAGAGCTACAAGGAAGTGCCCAATTAGGCCTCCTTCTAGTTTTGTAGGGCTTCTGCCTCCTTCCCCTTAAAGATTCAAAAATTTTGTTCTAAAGAACACCCACTTCAAATGACCAGACCTTAATGATTTTTTGGGTCTCAAGCCACCAACAGGCTGTACAATGCCTGAACCAAAATTGAAGGTTTTAAGGGCTATTTGGGGCTTTTAGGGTCATAGTGTTTGAAGTCTTCACCAACACCAGTCTTGGCTTGTTCAAGATCTCTCCTTCTCAATGTTGAGCCTTCATACATGTTTCTTTCATCCCTCCAAAGGGAATGCCTTGAAACTCACTATATTGTTCATGAGAGCTTCTTCACTGCTGACTACTCCTAGCCGGGCACTGCCAAGCTCACCTAGGGCATAGTTCAACAATTGCTTCCACCTACATGCTAAGGACCTACTTGCATATATATATATATATATATATATATATATATATATATATATATATATATATATATATATATATATATATATATATATATATATATATATATATATATATATATATATATATATATATATAGGGTAGGGTTTGCACTACCTTATCCCAAAGTTCCATGGTGTTTCCATGGTGGGGATAGGAGCTATAGGCCCTACTTCATCAGTCCCTTCAAACTGAACAATGGACTGGCAGACTTACAAAACTAAGAATATACAAGTTAAAACAACCAAACCTAGTGTAAATGCTGATAAATGAAGTAAAATGAAACACAATACTATCAAACAATCACAGGATATCACTAGCAACTCTTTGACTCAACACTTCAAGCCAAAAAAATGACTGTTACACACTACTCTTTCATATATAGTCTGATTCCTTCATACATCTTCCATACACAATGCTTCCCAACCCTTGCATTAGGGTTTTTCATGTCTAATATAGGCTCCTCCTTAGGATTAGAGCCTAGTTAGGGTTAGGAGTCTCCTTGGTAAGGTTTAGCCTTCACATAAGAAAAGTTACTAAGCAACTTTTAGAGCAATTTTTCTTGCTCGAGAAACTTTTTTCTCACTCCACTCCTAAGACCATTCTAAGGTCTTTTACATGCCTAGATAGTGTGAAAAATCTCCTAACCCCTATGTTAAGACTTAGAAAACTCTAGAAAAGAAGTGACCTCAAGATGCTAACCTGCCCTGAGTCACTATACAGTCAAGTAAGAAGTTACACAACACAACCAAGACCTCTACTTAGGTCTTCACACATAAGCATGAGCTAAGCTCTTATTTACTTACATAGTTCACTTAAGAAGTTTCATCACAACCAAAAAATAGTGGGTGGGAGCCCTTGGAAGGGTGCTCCTGCACCAGAAATCCTTTAATCAGGTCACACCTGACAGTGTGTTTGTAACCTTTGACAGAGTTGGCTTTTCACCGAGCTCACTTCAGAAGAGTGATCATAATAGTAACATGTTACAAAGTGGTTTTTCCCAAATTGGGTTTCCACTATAAATCCTGGTGTTGATACTTGTGTGAATGTTTTGGTTTGAACAATTCTATGTTTACAAGTTAGATGCTTTTGTATAAGTGAACTGCACTGTTATATATTTCTATTATGCAATTAGTAATGATTGAGTAGGTGTTGGTTATTAGATCTAATTTTTTGAAGAGTTTAAACGATTGTTTTATACATCTAGACCTGAGAACAACTGATTCACCCTCCCCTCTCTATTTTTCTAAATCATATTAACAATTGGTATCAGAGTTGTTGGTGCTTACAGAGATCAAGTTTGAAGGTACTTGAAGCAAATGACCAAGATGTATAAGAAGGAGGTACCTAAGTTGAATAAGGAAAACTTTCCTGCATGGAAAATTTTGATGAAGCTACATCTGGCCAGTATTGGTGATTCTGCTAAGTATTACATTAAACATGACTATGTCACACCTGTTGCACCTTTGACTATTGAGGAAATGAAAGCTAAACAAGAGCACAACCAAGAAATGTTGGAGATTACATCTACCCTAAGTTATCTAGAATTTGAAAACATCAAAGACTACAGTACCACAAAGCAAATGTGGGACACCCTTTCAAGCATTTATGGCGGTGATGTGAATGTGTTGAGAGAAAAAGCTGAGAGCCTAAGAGGTAAATTTGATGAAATGAGAATGCAAGAAGGTGAGAATATTGCACAATATTGTGGTAGAATAAAAGAAGTTCTAAATGCTATTAGAGGAGCAAATGGAACTATTGAGGATGAAATTGTAATAGGAAAAGTATTGAGAACTCTGCATCCTATCTATGCAATCAAAATTTTTTCAACCCAGGAATCTACATGTAACTCTCCTAATGTCTTTACTTTAGAAACTTTGGTCGGAAAACTTACTGCTTTTGAACTTTCTAACTATGATAACTTCACTATTTGTAGTATTGAATCTTCTTTTAAGTCTTAGATGGTTTTGAATAAGTCAAAGAAGGAAAAAGAAAGATGGATTAGTGAAAGTGAAAGTGAAAGTCATAGTGACAGTGGCACATCTGATGAAGAACTTGAGGATCTAGAAGCTCTTATGGCTAGAAGACTGAAAAGGGAAAAAGGAAGGTACAAAGGTAAACTCCCTATTATATGTTTTTCATGTAATAAAGTTGGTCATATAGCTACTAGATGTCTTGACAGGGATAATAAGGATGAAGAAAGAGACATCAAGCAAAAAGACAAAAGAGAAGATAGAGGTTACTAAAGATACAAAGACTACAAAGGGAAAGGTAAGAAATCCTGCTACATTGCTGAAGAAGAGACTGACACTGATAGTGATGATTTTGAAATTGAAGTTTTCTATGTTGCAATGAAAGATGAACCTAACGAGGATGAGAAAACTGCATTAATATCTTATGTGAACAAAAATTATAAATGGATTATTGACAGTGGTAGTTCACATCATATGACTAGAGATAAGAGTAACTTTGATACCTTAAACCATTATAAAGGTAGGAGTGTAAAGTTTGGAAATGATGCACCATGTCCATTTAGAGGAAAATGATTGATTAAGTTGATTGATAAGATCTCTTGTGAAAATGCTTATTGGGTTGAGGGTCTTAATTATAATATGCTAAGTGTTGCACAACTTAATAGCACTGGTTACTGAGTGGAATTTCATCATAGGGAGGCCAAAATATTTGATGCCACAGGTGAACTGATTGGTAGTGGAGAATAGACAAGAGGTAATTTGTTCTATCTAGACCTATATGAAGAAACATGTATGATTGCACAACTTGATGATATTTGGTTATGACATAAGTGACTATGTCATGTTAACTTTGATCATCTGGTAGAAATTAGCAAGAAAAATAAAGTGAGAGGTCTACCTAGATTGAAGAAACTTGAGAATGTAATGTGCAAAGAATGTGAGTTGGGTAAGATGACTAAGTCTAGTGTCAAGAGCAAAACCTTTACTTCTGAGAATGTCTTAGATTTGGTTCATCTTGACCTTTGTGGACCGATGGGTGTAAAAAGTTATTGTGGTGCTAGATATTTTATCCTGTTTGTTGATGATTATACCAAAATGATGCATGTAATGTTCTTAAAAGAAAAATCTGATGCTTTTCAATTTTTTAAGTGTTATGTGGCCAAGGTTGAAAAAGAGACAGGTAAAAATTTGAAGTGTCTGAGATTTGACCAAGGTGGAGAATTCACATCAAATGAGTTCAATCTATTTTGCAATGATAGAGGGATCAAAAGATAGATGTCTGCACCTAGAACTCCTCCACATAATGATATAGCAGAGAGAAGGAATAGATCTATCTTGGACTATGCACAGACATTAATGATTGAAAAGAATGTGGCACAAAAGTATTGGAAAGAAGCTATAAGTATAGTTGTTTATACTCTTAACCGAGTACATATAAAAAAAGGTACAAATCTGACACCTTATGAATTATGGCATGGGTATGCACTAAATGTAAAATATTTTAGAATCTTTGGAAGTAAGTGCTACATGTTGAAGGATAGTAGGAATGAAAAATTTGATGCTAAAAGTGATGAGGGTATATTCCTAGGCTATTCCACACAAAGTAAAGCTTATAAGTGTCTGAATTCTAACACTAATAAACTTGTGGAAAGTGTAAATGTCAAAGTTGATGAGTATGTAGAGAAAAATGAAGGTGATAGTAATAGGGTACAAGAAGATTATAGATCTTTTGTGTATATAGAGGAAGAAGAGGCAAGTGATAGACCTGCACCTGATGCTAAGTCTCAGGTGAGCAATGTCGAGCATCGGGATAACAATGCTGAGAGAGAAGAAGAACCTACTGAGTGACAAGAAGAAGCTACCGAGTATCAGGAATAGGTTGCCAAGCATTCAGAAGATGAATCTGACAATCTTGTTGGAGAATTTGATGAGCCAAATGAAAGAAGAGAAGAACCTATTCTAGCACAATATGTAAGGAGACATCACAAGCCTGAATAGATTATTGGAGATAAAGATATTGGAATTCAGACAAGAAGCAAGGTAAGAGATCCAACATGTTTACTATGTGAATATGAGCCTAAGATAACAAAGGAAGCATTAGAAAATGAAGACTGGATAGAAGCAATGAATGAAGAGATTGACTAGATAGAGAAGAATGATACCTGGACTCTGGTACCGAGATCAGAAGATAAGAATGTCATTGGGACAAAGTGGGTATTTCGTAATAAGCTAAATGAACATGGTCAAATCACAAGAAACAAGGCTAGGCTGGTATGCAAAGGCTACGCAGAAGAAGAAGGAATAGATTATGGGGAAACATTTGCCCTTGTAGAAAGATTGGAAGGAGTTAGAGCTCTGCTTGCATATGTTGCCTATAAAAGTTTCAAGGTATACCAAATGGATGTCAAGTCTGCATTTTTAAATGGTATACTGGAAGAAGAAGTATATATTGAATAGCTAGAAGGATTTGTTGATCCAAACAAAAGACACATGGTTTGCAAACTGAATAAAACACTATATGGATTAAAGCAATCTCCCAGAGCATGGTATGAGAGGTTGCACAACTACCTAATACAAATTGGATTCTCAAGGACAAATGACACAAGCAATCTATACATGAAAGGTGAAGAAGGTAATGGAATCTTGTTAAAAAAAATCTTTGTAGATGATATTATATTTGGTGGACAAGATGCCTTGTGTAAGAAATTCTCAAATGAAATGAAAACTGAATTTGAATTGAGTATTTTTGGGGAGATCAAATTTTTTGTTGGTTTGCAAGTATATCAGATGGAGAAAGGAATCTTCATCACCCAGTCTAAATATGTTCATGAGACACTGAAAACCTTTGGTATGGAAGACTCAAGGCCAGTAAGTACTCCCATGGCTACTAGACAAAAGTTGTCTAAGAATGATGATGCTATAGAATTTAACTAGACTTTGTATAGATCTATGATCGAAAAGCTACAATATGTTGTATATAGTAGACTAGATATTGCATTAGCTATTGGGATTGTGGCAAGATTTTATGCCAATCCTAAGGAAACTCACATGATGGCAGTTAAAAGAATCATGAGATACTTGAAAGGAACTACTAACTATGGATTGTACTACAAGAAGCATGACAAATTTGAACTAAGAGTGTATACATATGCTGATTGGGCAGGAAATGTAGATGACAAAAAGAGTACTAGTGGTGGAGCTTTCTTTCTTGGATAGAGATTAGTCTCCTAGACAAGCAAGAAACAAAATTGCATTTCCCAATCTACTGCTGAAGCCGAGTATGTGGCTGCATCTATCAATTGTTCAAATTTGATATGGATAAAGCAATTGTTGGTAGGCATGAAAGAAGAAATCACTGAACCAGTTGTCATCTTCTATGACAAGACAAGTGCTATCAACATCTCTAAAAACCCAGTGATGCACACAAAGACCAAACACATTACCATCAAGTATCAGTACTTGAGAGAATTAGTACAAGATAAAGAGCTCTACATGGAATATGTGAATACCAAGGAACAAATAGCAGATATATTCACTAAAGCTTTACCTAAAGATCATGAATACCTGAGAAGTCAATTAGGGGTCCTTCCCCTAACTGAGGCTGCCTAGTCAAGCTAGGAGCACTGCATCAAGTGTGCTGCAAAGAATGTAAGGCCCACCCCATTTCCACCTTTTCCTTGACAGTTTCATGTTGGAGGATTAAGGGGTGTTGTAGTATCTGGATGATTGGTAAATCCCTAACAGAATTGTACCTTAGAATAGACCTATATATTGTACCTTCATATCAGGACCTATCAACTAAGTGTCGCAATGACAGAGGTGATATCTCTAGGTTATTAATTGTGAAAGTGAATCTTGGATGCAATATGTTACCTTGCAGATCATAGATCTAGCTAGACTATTAAGGTTCCATTGAGTACTTTTGTTGAAAAGATTTGATTCATGAAGTCGAGATGTAAATGCCAGATTAGTTATGTGTTAAGTCTTAAGTTTATCTTGGATTTAATTAATAGTTGAGGTGATGATTCTAGTAACTCCTACGAGGAGGATGAGTAATGTTTTGACGATGTATTATATGATTATACCATAGTGATGTTCTGGTGATATTATTAGAACCCTGAACAAGGATTTGTTAGATCCTAGACTAATAGGATTATTCTGCATTTTGTTTTTCCTAGATTAGGAAATTTAATCATCCTTGCGATAAGAATTTTTATAGGACCCGACTGTTATGGTTATCCCTTACCAATATTGAACCATCGATTTATCTTAAATACTATGCTAAGGAAAATTCGAGAATCTATGGGATTAGGAGTACCATGGAGTTATGCAATTTAATTATGTGGATTGAATTGAATTGAAATAATGAAATGCAATCTATATGTTTGCAAGCCTGCATTTGGATTATGATCTATATGAGGGCACTGTACTTTATGTGACTTTGATTACGTAGTAGAAATTATAACTTGTGTATATAAAATTATATGCATTCGAATTATGCACTATATGAAAGTGATTAGACATATGCATTGAATTATGAATTATGAGAAAGTGATTGTAAGAATGCAATTGAATTCTATGTTGCAAATGAATATCATGTTAGACATCTTCACTGCATTGGTGTTATGAGTAATTGATGATTACCTTATGATGATGTTAAATTATGGATGATCTTGATTTCATTTGAATTATGCAATTGAATTACAAATTGAATTATGCAAATTAAATTATGAATTATATATGCAATTGAAGTATAAATTGGGTTATGCAAATTGAATTTAGTGATGTGAGTATTGAATCCTATATGATTACGTGCAGACAATTGAATTATGAAATTTCATTCTATGTGATTTAATGTTCAATTGAATTGTGTTAGATCATTACTTTTTGTATGATTCCTTGTATGCGATTGAGTAAGATTAATGTGAGGATATTACATCTTGTATGCTTATATATGATGGTTTTCTTCCTTGAATTACTGATCCTGCATTTAGGTTTTTGTAGGTGGAAGGACCATGGAAACATTCAGGGAAACCACATTGAATGCTTGTTCTATCAGTAAAGCCAAGGCCTCGTCTATTGAAGAGACCAAGGCCTCATTGTGAAGTGTTTTATTTTGTAATCGTAATGTGAATGTATGTGTAGGATTGTTAAGTGTTGTAATATGTTGGACATACCTTAATTGTGATGTTAATTATGTGAGTGTCACTTGACACTAGAGTTAATTGTTAACTAAGGTATGTCGTGTGATTGGAGTGCAAGAGCAAGTCCTAGAAGCTTCCTCGAGGGGGTATTCTAAGTGCATCCTCTTGTCTTAGGACCCCTAAGTGAAGTCATACCTTACATTTTCGTGCATAAACTGAACCATGGTTTTTGGAGGGTTAAATGGGACCCTAGGGGGTAGTTTCATGCATTTTTAGGTAGCCCATTCATTGTACCCATAGGTTAGGGGTAATTTTAGCATGTGAGAAACCATATTTTGACTTTATGTCCCCTCCATTAGTGCCCATTTAATCTTGAACGAATTTGCAACTTGCATCATGGACCCAGAAGTACTTCCTAGGACCATCTTTATGAGGGTTGTGGAGAGTTGGTAGGGGGTCCCTTTTTAGTAGAAATTTTAGAGGGGTTTGGATTGTTCACCCACTCTCTACCTTTAGAGACCACTAAACTTGGAGAAGGAGAAAGCTAGGGATAGAAGAAGGAGAAGGCTCAAGCACTTCATCATTTTGCATTGGATCATAGGTTGGAGGATCTTGCTCTTCATCTCTCTCATTTTGTTGTAGATGAATCTTTTAGTTGTAATTTTTTTTGTTAAGTGTTTTAGCTCCCCATGGTTGGTCATGGTGAGAGCATGAAATGGCATTTGTATTTTCTTTTGTGATGGTGTTTTGGGTTGTTTACTCTTGGCTCAATCACCCTTGGGAGGGAAGGGAAACCAAGAGGGGGTGTGGAGATGGAGGCAACATTATGTGTAGAGTTTCCTCCATGTGTGGGGAAGGATAAGCTTGGGTGTGTTGTCCCCAAGTAGCCTTTGCATTTGAAGCCCAAGGGGCATTTTTGGGGTCATAAGGAGGGATTTGGCCTTAAGTGCCATTGATATGAGATACATTGTTATGGAGGTCCATGTGTGGCCTTGACATTGTTTATTGTGGTCCATGTGTGGCCTTATTATGGCATTGGCTTCTCCATGTGTTTCCCATTCACACCCTATTAAAGGATCAGATTTGATCCTATGTTTTATCCTTGAGGGAATTTGGGATCTATTTGTTTGATTTCATGTGAGTGCTTGAGTTTGTGTATGTATCCTATTCTTTGTGGTTTCCCCAAGCTCAGGGGTGGCCTCATGAGAGACCTAGGATGGGAGGTGAGCTCCCATGGTCATTTCCCTTTTTGCCTTGTATGTATTTGCAGATTTGTGGAAGCTCAAAGAGGAGCTATCATGGAGGTTTTCATCTTTTGGATGGTTGAGAGAAGACATCCCTTTTATTCCATTGTGAATCACTCTTTGTATTTAGATTTCATTTGATGTAAAAGAGAATGTAATGCCTTTCATTTGGAGCTATTGTGAAGATGAAATGGATGAGAGACTGTTATTATCTTGATCTTTCATTGTGTGGAATTATTCATTGCAATGCTTTGTTGAAACTAGGATGTTGTAAACTTTATTGATGTATTTGTAAATGAGTTGAAATGGATTTCTTAATGTTTATGATGACTCCTTGCATACGTAATTAAAGATTTCTATCTCTTACTATAGTTGAAATTACTCTCCTTTTTGAAATGAGTTCTCAATATTGATAGAATAGATATTGTATCAATTTCAATAAGATTTCATATTTTGGTTGAAGTAGGAATATTGCAGATTCATATATGATGATTTAAATGTCATGATCATTTAAAATAATCTCCATTTGATTCATATCACTCTTTTAGTTCTATAAATTGTAATGGAACAACTATGAACAAATGATCATGTTAGCTTCTACATGGAAATCTCATTCGGTTTTCAATCAAACTATATTAATCCTTGTTTCAATACACTATCAATTTTAAGTCCATAGACTTCCTAATGCATTAAGGAGACTAATAAAATTATGATGCTATATTACCCATCTTTAGCAAGTTTACAAAAATTCATGCACTATTAAAATAGCACTCTTCAGATTTTGGAGAGCAAAAACACTCTCTGGATTTTGTATGGGATAAAATTCCCATTCAAAATCCATGCCACAGTCATATTATATTATTAAATCTTGCCACCTCAATATGTAATAAACAAATAAAATATCATTGTATTATTTCCCCTTACCCTATTTATTACCTTCCCCTTTACATGGTGCATGTTTTGGATGTCATGTCTTGTTAATTTATTGAAACCTTCTTATTGGGAAGGGGAATGTACCTTAGTTGACTCCCCATCATGGGCGCATAGCATGGGGATACTCACTTTAGAATTGTTTATTCTATGTCTGCAATAAAATTAATGCATTGACCACTCTCCATAGAAGATTGGCGCATGTTTATGGTAGAGCAGTCTTGTTCATTTAATTAATGCTTGGTGGGGGCCAAGACTTATAAAGGTCTATTCAAATTTAATGTAGCCCCTTTATTCTCCCATATATGCGTTGCTTTTGGGCTATGTAATCTTCTTTGGTTTGAATATGTTTGTTGGGTCCCACTACCCATACCCTCTTCTATATGCGCCACCCTTTGTTGACCTTATCTTCTCCTTTTTGGCACTGTTTTGTTTGGGGAATTAATTCATTTCCCTTGTCCTAGACTTAGCATTGGGTATGGTGCGCCCCATTCCATGCTTTAATTGCTGCTCTTTCCTTCTCCCTTAAATGGCGCACCTTTAGTCATGAGGGAGAGGGTTGTTTTCCTTTGGGCACATGGATTAAGATAGGAGCTAGAAGGAGATAGGAAGTAGCTTAGGTTATTTAGGTAGTTTAGTTATTGTTAAGTGAGCTTAGATTGTTAGTTAAATTAGTATTTTGTGTTAATGTCATGTTAATAATAATAGTTAGATGTTAGTTGACAATGTTTTAAATATTTATTTTGCTATTTATATATGATGTCATATAACTAGATTTATGACACATATATAATGTTAATTAATATATTATAGTATATTAACTAATTAATAATTATATTAAATAATTAATATATTATAATTAATTTCATATATATAATTTAG